>JBBMOL010001182.1:0-46405 GCA_037954665.1 Laguncularia racemosa
ATTTTTTTTATTTATTGAAATATAAATAACACATAATTAAATAAATAAATAACAAGTAACCAAAATTTAAAATAAAAAAAAAATATAAAAAAAATCGAAAAAATCCAACTTCCCTGGATCCGGGTTAGTGCGCGGGTCGGGTGGGGTTGAGTCGAGTCGGGTCAACCGGATGCGGCGACGGGATGTGCTCGTTGACGGCGTTCCGAGGGCCCCTTCTTCAGCGGTTGAGGTGTCTTTTCCTAGGTTATCGAGGGTGGGGAAAATCCAATGGTGGCGATGGTTTGCTTCAAAAACGCGTCCTAGGGGGTTCCCCAAACTCTTGCTCGGCAGTCGCGGGCTTCAAAAAAACTCCGAGGGGACTTTTTTTCTCTTTTTTTTCTCATTTTCTCACTTTTGATTTTGTCTTCTCGCTTCCTCCCTTCCTCCTCTATTTATAGTCGCTCACAAACTCCTCGGGGATAAGCTAAAATCCCCCGATTTGGTTTAAACCCAAATTTTTTTTTTCCGTTTCGGATTCAGCCTTATCTCGGCAATTTGATGTTAATCCCTTGTTTTTCTGTGATTTACTGATGGATTTGGCTTTATCTCGACAAAATCCAAAAGATTTGAGGAAAACGAACGATTTTCGCCTTTTCGGCCCTGCCCCGGGCTTCCTCTCGCGTTTTTCCCGAGCGAAGGAGACTATCACGCCCCGACACGCATGATTTTCCCCCGGCCAATCATGCCCCGCCACTTGGCAGTTTGGGGCAAAAGCAAAAAAAATTTGCACAAAGTGCTCGGGGGGTTTTCAAACTGGGAAAAACCTCAGGTTTCACACACTTTCCCAAGGGCCCCACACAAACCAGCTGAGTGGCCCAATTTCCTAATTTTTCTATTTCGCAAATTACATATATGCAATAAAAATTTTTTTATTTTTTTTTTTTTTTAAAATTTCAAAAATTTGAAAAAATTAAATTTAATCATGATTATTGACATTTCTAAAATTATTTTAAAAAATTGATGTTTTTCCTTTTATTTTTTTTTTTTTGAACTTTTTTCCTATTTTTGCAAAATTTTTTAGAAAATAGGGAAAAAATTTGGGAAAAATTGGAAATTGTTATTATTGATTTTGGGGCAAAAATGGGGTGTTTACAAGTATGATATGATTTGGGAAAAAATTGAATGCTAGATCAAAAGCAGTGATTAACTATCAAAAAAAGGGAAATGACAATCAATGCCTTAGAGGGAAAAAAAAAACCCCCCGGCATTTTTTGTGGGGAGAGGTATTTAAAAGCTTTATAAAAGGAAAAAAGGGGTTTCCCTAGAATTAATTGCAAAAAATGAGCACCTATCACAAAAAAGGTGAATGTTTTTTGGGGTAGAAGAGGAAGAAAAAAAAAAAGGGGGGAATTTTGGGAAGAAATAAGACTAGAAAAAAGATTTGTAGATGTATTTCCAAAATAATTGCTAGGATTCCCCCAAAAGTGAGATATTAACTTTTTAATTAATTTGATTTTTGGGAAACAAACCAATTTCTAAGGCACCATGTGGGATGGTGCCTTTTAAAATTTAAAAGGGAAAATTAAAGAGAAATTGCAAGAATTATCAAAAAAAGGATTTATTAGACCTAGCTTATCACTTTGGGGAGTCTTATGTTTTTGTAAAGAAAAAAAAAAAAAGATCTAAAAGGGGCTTTGTAAAAATTTTAGAAAAACCCCTAAGCAAACTTACTTTTAAGAATATGTATCTATTCCCTTAAATGGATGTTTTGGGTTTGATTAATTACAAGGATCTAATGTGTTCTCTAAAATTTAAATTTGAGGTCGGGGAAAACTTTAGTTACAAATTAACGAGAAGAGGGGCTAAAAATAGTATTTAGACATCGATTTTTTGGGTTCATTTTTTAATTCCTAGTAATCCCCATTTAGGCAAAACTAATACACTTGGGGTTTTTGGGTAATTTAATGAATAAAGTATTCCCCCAAAATTTATTAGATAAAACTGTGGTGCATTTATTGATGATATTTTTTGGGATATTCCCTTTGTGCTTGAATAGCATGAGGAAACATTTGAAAAATTTGGGGCTAAAATTTTAAGAGAACACAAGTTATATGCTAAGCTATCCAAGGTGATTTCTAGTTGAACAAAATTTCTTTCTTTTAAAGGGAAGTGTTTTTTAGAGAAGGAAATTTTTGTGGTTTTTGAGAAAATGAAAGCTATATTAAATTTGGGAAAAAAACCAAAAACAATAACAGAAGTAAGAAAATTTCCTTAGATTAAAATAGATATTATCAAATTTTTGTTAAGGGTTTCTTGAAAATATCAAAAACCCTTTTAAAACAGCTAACCTTTTAAAAAAAAGGAAGTTTGTGTTTGACTAAAGAGAGGGAGTGGAGTTTTTTGAAAAAAAAACAACATTTCGTATTTGCACTAGTGTTAGTTTACCCAATAGTAAAGAAACTTTTGTATATATAGTGATGCTTCTCACAAAAGACTTAGGTGTGTGTTGATACAAATGGCCCCGGAATTGATATGCATCTAGGTAATTGTGGTCATAGAGTGAAATTGTCCTACACATGATCTAGAATTAGCAAATTGTAGTGTTTGCCCTTGGGAAAAAAAAGAAACATTTTTTTTTATGGGTTTAAAAATGTGAAGTTTTATTGTCATAAAGCCCCTGTTGTTTACTTAAAAAAAATTGAACCCTGGGGCAATGAAGTTGGTTAGAGTTAATTAAAGAATGTTTTAGGCATCAATTACTATTAGGAAGGTTAATCAGTAAAGTAACCTACTGATTTGAGTAGGAGGATTTAAATTTAAAAAACATAACCTAGAATTTAAGTGGCATGAGCAAAAAATGTCAAATTTAGTTTTTAAACAAACCCAAAAAATTTTGATAAAAAAAAAGGAGGTCAAAAGGAAAGGGGATGGCTCTTCAATAGATTTAAACAAGAAATGCAGTAAAGGGAAAAACCTTTATTTAAGATTGATGAGGGTGGAATTTTAAAAAATTTAAGTGAGGGTTTTGTGTACTTTTTTTTTAGATCTTCATAAGGAAATTAAGAGTGAAGCTCATTATTTAAAATACAAAATACACCCCCCCCCCAGAGGCACCAAAAATACCAAGACCCTTTTTAAAATTTTTTTTGGAATGGAAAGAAAAGGATATAGCTGAAATTTGTAATAAGTATGAATCATGTCAAAAAATTAAGGCTGAACACCAAAGATTGAATGGATTGTTGCAACCATTGCAAGTGCAAAAAATGGAAATGGATCAAAAACACCATTGATTTGTAAATGCCTTGCCAAGGACTCCAGTAAGCCATGATGCCATTCGAGTTTTAATTGACCAAAAATTTCTAAATCAAAACATTTCTTTCGATCAATATAACTTACTCAATGGAAAAATTTTAAAAAGAATTTATATCAAGGGAAAATTAGTAAGACTTCATGGCATACTTTTTGGAGTAATTTAATAGAAATCCTTATTTTTATACCCAAAAATTTTAGAAAAATTTTTTAAAAGGCTAAACTTGAACTTAGTATTATACACCATCTTTAGGTGGATGGGCAATAGGGGGGGGGGGGGGGGGGGGGGGGGGGGGGGGGGGGGGGGGGGGAATTAATTAGACTTTAGAAGATTGTTTAAAAGCTTATGTCTTGGGAGTTTAGGGGAAGTTTGGACTTCCCATCTACTATTAATAAAAATTTTCTTAAAATTAGCAAAATCGCTCAATTTTTTTAAATGGCACCTTGTGAAGCTTTATATGGTAGGAAGTAAAGGGACCTCAATATTCTAAGTTTAAAAGGGGGAAAAATTTGAACCAGAACTTGTTCAAGAAGCAATAGCAAAGATAAAAAAATCATAAGCAAAGGATGAAAGAGGCATAATATAGGCAAAAATTTTGTCAATTTAATAGAATTGTGGAATTTGGGGAAATTGGTGAACATGTATTTTTTAATGATTACCCTTATTAAGGTATTCGTCGAATCAAGACTAAAGGGGGGAAATTTAGCCCCATGCTATATTAGACCATTTGAATTTGGGTGGAGCAAGTAATAAATTAAACATACGATTAACCCCCCCACCCTTAACTTTTTTGGGACTTCTTTAAATTTTTTTTCTGTTTGGGTCCCCTACAAAAATATATACTTGATCCTGATCAAATAATTGAGATGGAACCAGTAAGTTTTCCAAGAGAGCTTAAATATGGGAACATCCAATTGAGTTATGGATATTTGACCCCTAAAGTATGAAACAAAGAAATATGATATGAAAAGGGGCTTATGAAAAATCATGGAAAATGGGAAAAGCCACCTGGGAAATTTTAAAGATGAAGGGAAAAACAAATATCATAAAACCTATTTAGTAAATCAAGTTTGAAAACAATTTTTGAGAACAAAACTTTTTAAGCAGGGGATAGAGAGAATGTGAAAAATTTCCGCAAAAATTTTAGTTGTGAAAAACATCAAAATAAAATTTAAAAAAATCATACTAAAGCTTTAAACATACCCCGCAAAAGATTATATTAAAAGAATAATAACACAAAAAGCAAACCATAAAAAAAATTATTGAATAAATAAAAAAAATAAATTAAAATATAGATTAAGGGTGTCAAACAGGGAAATTTTTTGTAAATATTTACGCTCAAAAAAGTTAAATTGCTTTTAAACTTAAAGTTTTTTAATAAAACACTAAAATTTCAAATTTTTTTAAAACCTATCGTGTATGCGAAAAAACACTAGGAATTTTTAAACCCTAAAATTTTAATTTTAAAAAAAAGGATTAATAACAACAACAAAAAACAAAAAACAACAAAAAATAACAATAATAATAGAATTTTATATATATATACACAAGGGGCCCGTGGGGGAGGACCTATGGCCACACAAGATAAAGGGCACCAAAAAGAAAAAGAGAGAAAAGAGAGAGAGAGAGGAGGGAAAAGAGGGGAAAAGAGAGAGAGAGAGAGAGAGAGAGATAGAGAGTAGACAAAAAAGAGGAAAAACGGGACCACTCTAAAAAAAAAAAATTTAAGGAAGAAGAAAAAAGGGGGAAAAAAAACAAAAAAACTAATTTTGTCACACATACGACCTCTGATCAATGATCCCCCAAATTTCCAGTGTGTTCCTTGAGTGAGTGGGGGCTCAATTAGATAATTTTCAGAAAAAGAGTTTTGATTCTAAAAATTAGGTACAAATATCAAAAAAATGTAAAAATTAGTATTTCGCCCCAAAAATTTTTGAATAGCTAGATAAACACTAGATAAGGCGATCTAGACCCTGAGTAGCTGTAATGATGTATTTTTCCCCTTTTTTTTTTTTGGTGGGAAAAAGTTTCAATTCAGGAAAAAACCCCCAAAATTACTTTAAATTTAAAACCCCAAAAAAATGGGGACCCAGGTTTAAATAGAACTTCATGAGGTTTTTATTGTATGGGATTTTGTTGCTTACATATGCCTTTATTGTAAAATTTTTGTTTTTGGAAAGCATATATATATATATATTTTATATATATATATAAAGAGACTCAAGTGATTTGGACTTTTTATAAAAGTGTTTTTTTTGTATGTATATTTGTTGCTTACATATGCCTTATTGTTTAAAATTTTTTTGTTTTTTCGTTTTAACTTATATATTTATATATATATGTTTAAAAGGTGCTGGAATGTAAAGCCCCTTCCCTTTTATCCGTGTGACGTTTCCATTGCTGCTTGCCCTTTTTTTTGGGAAATTTATACATTTATATACAAAAAAAAGTTGGGGTATTGAACCCTTCTCCCATTGTGGTGTGTTACTTTTTACTCTTGGTTCCATTATGTAACATTTCGCGCACACACACAATATTTTTTGTATCAATTGAGGTGTTGTTGAAAGTATTGCTTTTGGCCCGGGGAATGATTATATTTATGTAAAAAGTTAAGGACATTTTCGGGACGTGGAAAAAGGGGAAACCCGCTAGAGTCTGCTTTTAATAGGATAATTTAAGTATGAGGGGAAGGTGAATGTGTTGGTTGGCTCTGAAAATTTTCGTGTTTGGTGGGACAAGGATGTTTCTAGACGTGGGGAAAGGGGGACTGTGGGTGTTATCTCCTGTTTAAAATTTTTGTATGTGTGTGTGTTGTTGGGGAGGGGTGTTGCTAGACATGGAAGGTGGACTGAAATTGGGAATTTGGGATCGGTATAAAAAACATCGTATTTTTATAAGTATATGTATTAAATGTAAGTGCATGTAAATGGGGCTTTTTCTTAATGGTATATATGTGGCTATAAGATGAAATGGAGGTGAAAATTGGGATTATTCAATGTTTGTTTTTTTGCGAACTTGTGTAGTGGGGAAATTGGGGAAATAGGATGGAAAACCCTTTAAGGAGGGATGCGAGAAAAAATTTCATGGGCATATAGGTATTGGATTCTTTTCCTTAAATGAGATGGTGGTTTACTAGTAGAAAATAAAGGGAGCAAACATGGCATGATCATTGTTGACAATTGTTGAGATTGTTTAGAAGATTGTAGACACATGTTGACATGGAGGTCATTGGTGGGGGGAAGCAAGAAAGAGAGAGTCAAAGGAATTGATCTAAACCTTAAGTATATGCTCATCATGATTTAAGATAAAAGGGTTTAAGATGCCAATAGTCAAAGCCCTTATCTTAAAAGCTACATATGCGGGGTGTAGTTGGGGATGGAATAAATAGGATATCGAAATGGGCATAAGCCATAAAACATTTAGGTATGTATGTATGAAATCTGGGAAAACAAGGCTTTGTCATAATCACGAATAAGGGGCCCTATTGTTTGATGAGCTTTTGCAAGATTTTTGAATGTTGTTTCCTTTTGATTTATGTTTGTCCCTTACCCCCTAAAAATGATTAAGTGTGTTATGAATAGATTGTTGAGGGATTGACGCTTACATATGTGCTGCCCTTGGATGATCACCCTTTAAAACCCTTAACTAATTATTAAACCTAACAAAAAACCAACATGCGTTGAAATGAACATTGCATTACTAAAGGCCATCATAGCTACAGGGTGTGCCGAAAGAAAATTAGAGGATTATTGTTCTGCCAAGTGCGAACTAAGTGACTAAGGGATTGTCGCACCTTGTTGGTTTCGATTTCTAGCCCTCTTTTGAGGGTATGTAAATGCTTAGTGTATGAGAGAAACCTGAGCTTAGATCACTAAAGCTAAGACATAGAAATAATAAAGTGATAAGAGAAAATTAATTGGGTGTAAGACTCGGGCTCTGATGGGGGTTTGGAACCCTTTTAACCAAAAGGTTTCAAGGGGGGGTAAAAACCCTAAACTTCACGTCGATTACCAAAAGACCACGTGAGATGTACATTTATGGGGATTGTTCCTACATAGCATTTGTTTGGGAATCTTGTTTGAAATTGTTGTTTTTGTTGAAACACTGAGATATTGCACCTTTATCTCCTAAGCTTTTAGCTTACCCTTTTATAGATTTTCCCTTGTAGGTCGAGACTATTAGAATTTCCTTAAAAATCGGCAAACCCAAAGGGGGTTTATTTGTCGAAAAAACAAAAGGGAAAGGTTCTTAGGAAGAAGCAAGGACAAAATTTTGATGTAGATATTCCCAAAAATTGACTCTGTAATAATCGTAAATGCCTATAAGTGATCCCAAAGGAAACTTAGGTGTACCTGTGGTTGGTAATGGGCCCCCTTGAGGCACTATGTTTAAAAATATTTTAAAGACTGCTTTGTTAAAAAGGGAAAAGTTTTTAAAATTTTGATTAACAAAACACGGTTTTGGGGATGTGATGCTTTGCAGTTTTCTTAAAGGGGGTTTTAGAAATCATAGGGGTTATCATGAGGAGCCTTTTGGAGGGGGGTTGGGGATAGCTTTTGTTGCTATAAAGCTGAGTTTAACTTAGGAATTTGGATAATAAATTAAGAAACATTGGGTTGGGAGGGCAATGTCTTAAGAGATTAATTCGTAACCCCTTTGATTGAAAAAAAATACCCTATAGGAAGAGGGGGGTTTGGAAATTGGGAGTTTAGTTTTAATTAAAAATTACCCACTTCCTTGTATTTGACAAAATGGGGCTTGTTCGACACCTGATAGGAAGTGGAACACTTGCTATAAAGAAGGAAGATGATGACTTAATAAAAATATTGGCGAGGATGGGGAAAAATTGCCACGCCACTACGGAGTATTTTTCTCGTTATAAGACAAAAGATGAGCTGAAACAAAGACTGGAGAATTGGGGTTAAATTTAGTATTGGCAAGAACAGTTGGATTAGTTTTAGCGGGGGCCTAAAGGGGCAGATACAATAGGTACATAGCAAAAACTTGCTCTTGAGGCTTGATTCACACAAATGAAAGGGATGTCAAAGGTACCCTAAGGGTAAAGTTTGCAACCCAATTTGACTTAGGAATGGGGTATCCCCAAAAATTCCCCGCACCCTCAATTAAGTCCAAACAAAAAAATCGGGGGTATAAGAGGGGAAAAATTTTGATTGGAAGCCAAAAAATTTTATCCAGGATTTCTATTTTGATGAGGATCCTAGGATACCATGGGGCTATTTGAGCATCGAGGGGGTTTGAGATCGTAGACTAAGGGGGTTTTGTTTGAAGTGGAATCGGGGGGTTTTTGGGGGATTGGGAAGAAGATTCAGAGGAAGATTATCTCTTAAGGAAAACTTCGATTTAGACGGGTGCCCCAAAAAAATGAAAAACGTATTTTCGGACTCCTAGAAAAAAGAAGAAAAAAGAAAAGAAGAAGAAGAAAAAGAAGAAGAAGAGGAAGAGGGGAAAAGGAGGAGGAGGAGGGGAAAAAAAAAGAGGACTAAAAAAGTCGACTCAAAAAAAGTGACGAAGAAAAAAAACGAAAATGATCGCTAAGCGTTTTCCTTAAAAATGTGGGAAGTAGATATAAATATCGTCTTTTGGAAGATAATGTATATAGAGGTAAAAAATGTAGATGTATGTTAGCAAGTCCTACGAGGAAATTTTTTTTTTTTTTTTAAGGGATGTATATCCCTTTATGTTTTTAAAAAAAGTGTAAGCGAAAAAATTCAAACATTTTAAAAAATTTTTTAAAATATATAGAAATGTCTAGATCTCCCTATGCTTATTAAACTTTGATAAAAATATGTTATATACTTTGTTGATATTCGTATCACTAAAGATATATGTATCATTGGAATGTCCAAAACATATTCGTTTGTGTTGGATTGAGGAATTTCAGAGGAGCTATTAGAAAAGGGGCAAAAGGGGCATTGTGTCTCCAAGGTGTGGGGAAGACGAAGGGTCTCGGAAATGCAAGCCCCACCTAAACCCCCGCAAGAGAATCCTGAGAAAAAACCCCCATAACGTCGAGCTAAGTGGCTAGGCCGAGTTGCAAAGCATTTTTAGGACTTTTTTGAAAGGGGGGGAAGTGGAAAAAAAAGTATGATGAGGCTTAAAGCGACCGTGCAATAGCTGGTACAATAACAAGTTTTGGGTTGATTCAGAAATTGTTTACCGGGGGGCCCAAAACCTTCACCCCCAGCCAGCCCCTCTCCCCCCTTTTCCAAGCCCCCCCCCCAAATACCACTGATAACGCCTAAACAACCTAAACAAACGCCACACCATCACCGTCAGCCCCGATACCCACACGTGCAGACAGAAGGTGGATCCAGAAATGACTAAGGGGGGAAAATGGCGAATTCAGAAGAGTACATTCCCTGATTTTCATACACTCAAATAGATTCTTTAAAAGGGGTATATGGGAAGCCAGAAGATGTGAGGAATAAATTGGTCCAGTTAAAAAGGGTTTCATTTCGCTATGAATGAAGTAGAAGATCCCCAAAAAGCTGGCTTACCCTCTTATATTTTAAAAAAACTAGATTTTTGAATATGGGGGGATGAAAAGGGAAAGAGCATTACCCCAGCTGATCTCTTGGGAGACTTTTTAAAAAGATTTTTTAAAGGGAAATTTTTTCCCAAAAGAGTGTTAAAAACCGATTGAGCGGACAACTATTCTAACTAAAGAAGGGTTTTAGGAGCATCAAAAAATATGAGCACGAGTTCCTTAGGTTATTCAGTTTGTTTTTTTGTTTGTTTACAAGGATTCAGTTTGGGGTTAAAGCGAAAATATTTTGAAGGGGTTGATGCCAAAACTAAGGATGAGTCATGAATTCGAGCTAAAGACATATGAAAAAGTAGAAAAATAAGGCTTGAGCTTTCGAGCAAACTAAGTTAAAAGTGGAGGAAATAAGACCCCGACCCTAGACCGTTTTGGCCCCCGCATTTCTAAAAAGACCCTTTTTTCCAAACCCTACCTAAACGAAAAGGGGAAAAAGAGGTTGAGTTAAAGGAAAGGGCCCTCTAAGTTTTAAAGCCCCCTATTCTTTAAACCCAGAGTAAACCCCGATAACGTGGTTTGTTGGAAGTGTGGAAAGATGCACTACCCGGGGGGAAAATGCCCTTACTTAAAGGGGGAAAAGTGCTTTCGATGTGGGTCCCAAAGAGCATAAGGTCGAGGTTTTTTTTACTGAAGAACTCAAAAGAATGTTATGTTTTGTAGACAAGCAGGGTATATAGCTAATTATACCCCAAAAAAAACCCCAAAAGGGCTTGGCCCTTTAAAGGGCATAGCACCTAGGACAAAACCCTTGGGAAGCTGGCCAATGACCACCAGGACAAGGAGTGCAAGGAAAACACCCCCAGGCTACCCCGCCCGGTGTTTTACCATTGAAGGTACAAACAAGGAGATTTGGGGAAGAGTTTAGCCCGGGAAAAATATCAAGACATCGACTTGGTTTAAACTATGGAGCCAAAATGTGAGGAAGGAGCGTGGGAATAGGTATGTTGAGGGCCCAAACTTGCCTGTTTATGATATCTTATAGACATAAAGAATAAGTAAGAGATTAATTTTAAGAAATTTGGAGATATAAAAGATCTATTTTCTAAGAGGATTTTTTGTAGATAAAGTATAATAAACAAACATTACTTAAAAAATAGGATTTATTTTAAAACGCCCGCCCAAAAAAACCCCTTTGTCTTCTTTGATACGGGAGCTACGCATTCCTTCATAAGCTTGCTTGAATCAATAGCGAAAAAACTAAAAGTTCAACCTTCTCCTAAGATCTTTTAAAGGGTCAATACTCCTACTAGAGAACGAGCTATCACTTAAAGGGAAAAGGTGAAAAAATTGAACCCTTTTAGATCCAAGGAAGGGAAAATGCCTGCAGGGTCTAATTGTTTTTGGGTTTTGAATGAATCTTAGGAATGAATTGGTTTTCTAAAAACTTTGGCCCATGTTTGATTGCAAGAATTGGAGGTGGGGGTTTTGCAGGCCCGGGATCAAAATGGTAGTGTATTAAGGGCAAGTAAAAGGGGAATCCTAAAGTTTTAGCTGACTAGTTGAGGAGGAAAAAGGAAAAAGGGCTTTATGACTGGAGAAAAGTATTTAAAAAAGTGTAGTTGAAAAGGGAGAGAAAGAAACACGAGGTTCGAGGAAATCCCCAAATTTTTAATAAATTTTCCTTAACGTTTAATTTTTTATAGAACTCCCGAGACTAGTCCCCCCAAAAGGGGAAATTTGGGCTTTAAATTGAGAAAAAGGCCCCCAGTTCCGAACCCCAAACTTTAAGGCACCATATTGAAAAGGCTTCGATCGAATTACAAGAAATTTAAAAAGCAAATTATTTGGAATTGATTAAGGGAAAGGGGGTTTTTTCGCCCAAGGGGGTATCACCATAGGGAGCTTAAATACTTTTCTCAAAAAAAAGAAAAAGGGCGGATCTATGTGGTTTTTGTATCGACTATTGTGGCTGAACAAAGTGACTGGGCAAAAATAGATATCTATTACTAAAGGTTTTTTAATCTCTTTAACCAACTAAAAGGGGGGAAATGTCTTTTTATGATTGACCTACGATCCCCTACCACCCAAATTTAGGATTAAGTAAAAGGATATACCCAAAACTAATTTCGAACAAGGGAAAAGGGGGCTTTGAAATTTTTTTTGTTATGTCAAATTTTGGGTTGAAGAAATTTCCCTAGCTGCATTCATTTTGGGCTTCATGAACAAAATCTTTAAATCGTTCTTGGGGCAAGTTCATTGTGGTTTTCATCGATGACATTCTGATCTATTCCAAGGTGTGCAAAAACCCCGGGAAGAATACTTGCAAATCGCCTTTTTTGAGATTGTTAAAGGGAAAACAAAATTTATATGAAAAACTACCCAAAGGGGTAAGTTCTGGATGCGTCAAGTAGCTTTCCCTTGGGACACATTATATCCAGTGAAGTGTTTTAATAGTAGATCTAGTAAAAAATTGAGGCTTTAGTTGATTGGAACCCAACCCCCACTATAGTGATGAAAGTTGGGATTTTTTTTGGGGTTTTTAGCCGGATATTACAGACAATTTGTAAAGAATTTTTCTTTGATATTAAGCCCATTGACTAGACTAACCTAGAAATAGGTGAAGATTGACTGAGATGAGAAATTTTGAAGGAAGCTTCTAAGAGTTGAAGAAAAAAAATTAGTTACAGCCCTGATCTTGACGCCCCTAACACGGAAAAACCCTTTTTTATATATAGTGATGTTCCCAAAATTGGAGGGGGTTTTTTTGTGCTGATGTAGAACAAGAAGTTTTTGGCTTATGCTTCTAGACAATTAAACCACATGAGAAAAATTTAAATTTACCCACGATCAAAGAATTGGTTTTGTGATTGTGTTTGCTCTGAAAATGTGGAGCCCACTACTTATACAGGCAGAAGTGTGAAGTATACACAGCCCAAAAGAGTCAAAAGCCCTTTTACTCAAAAAGGGTTACGTAACATGCAAAAAAGAAGAGGGCTTGAGCTCTTAAAGGTTTAAATGACCTCAGTACAATTCCCCACCCAAGAAAAAGAAAATGCAATGGCTAATGCATTGATTTCGAAGGAACCAGGGGCAAGTGGCAGCTTTTTTAAAAAAAACAAAACAGTTGATATGAGAGTTCAAAGAAACTAAAGTTTGAGTCATTTTGGCATGAGGGGAAAGGGCTCGAGTAGCTGCTTTAGAGGTACAAACCTATTTTTTTGGGGAATAGATTAAAGGAAATCCCAAATAACCGATCTAAAGATAAAAAAAACTTCAAAAAAAGTGGAGTAGGGAGTTAGAAACTAACTTCGAATTTGGACCCAAAAAGGGGAAATTTTTAAAAGTTAAAGGTAGATGGTATGTACCGGGGGAAACCCCACAATTGAAAAGTGAATCCTAGACGAAGCTCTTAATTCTGGTTACCCCTTTGGGCACAAAAAGGGGAAATAAGTGTATCAGGAAATAAGAGGGGTTTTTTGGGGGGGAAAAAAGGCTTTGAAGAGAGATGTAGTGGGTTTATCTCTCAATGTTCTGTTTGTCAGATTTAAGGTGAAAAATAAAAAAAAACCCGGGGGGTTGCTACAACCATTGCCAATTCCATAGTGGAAGTGGGAAAAAAGATACGATTTACTTTGTTACGGCATTCCCAAAGGGCCCAAAGGGTTTGATATGAAGCAATATGGGTAATCATAGACTGATTAAATAAATCTACCATTCCTAAACCCCCTCAAAATGACTTTTTTTTTTTGGGCAAGTCGCCCGGACTATCTATGGGAAATTGGGGGGGCTCTATGTGGGGGCTACAGAGTTAGGTCTGATCGAAATCTGCGTTTGTAAAAAAAGTTTTGGGGAAGTTAACGCAAGCTCTAGGGACTAAACTGCAATTTAGTATAGCATATCACCCTCAAATGGGGTGGACAATCCGAGTGAAACCCCCCAAAAATTTGGAAAAAATGCAAAAAAGCTTGTGCACTAGACTTCAAGGATAGTGGGGGCAAAAATTTTCCATCGGTTGATTTTTTTTACAACCCAAAAGCTTTCCCCCTTTTTAAATTTTTGGGGGGCCCCTTAGAAGGCCCTTTTTATGGATGGAAATGTAGATCTCCGATATATTGGGACGAGATTAAAAGTAGTACCCAAATTTGGGGCCCAAAATTTTTTACAAGAGACAATAGACAAGGTTGTCACTTTTAAAAAGAAAAAGAAGGAAACCTAAGTTTGGCCCAAAAAGGGGGTTGGGGCGATTTGAAGAGGAAGGAGATGAGTTTCCCACCAAGGGAAACTTTTCTATTTAGAGGTCACCCCCCGTTAAGGGAATTTAAATTTATTTGGAATTAAAGGGAAGTTAAGTCCCAAATACGTAGGGCTGTTAGAAGTACTGGAAAGAAATTGGAGAAGTTGGGGCCCCCTTTTTTTTAGCTTTGCCTCCTCAATATTAAGGAATTTCGATTTTCCATTTTGCGCTACTTTTTGGGAAAACATCCCAAATCCTAATCAAAACCATCGGATGGACATCTTGGCTATTCAGCAAACCTAACAAATCGAGAACATCCTATTTGAATTTTTGATTCCACTCTCAAGAATTGCGCAACAAACCATTTGTTTTTTTAAGGTGCAAAGTAGTCGACACTCAGAACAAAAAAGGTATTAGGAGAAGGAAGGGGGGGGATAAGGGAAAGATATCCTTAAAATCTTTGGAGAAAATAGGTATGTCTTAATGTTTTGAGGAAAAACTTTTTGAAGGGGGGGAGAATGTAAAATCCGCAAAAAATTTTTGTGTGTTTAAAATCAGAATGATTTTAAAAAAATTTTACTAAAGCTTTAAACATACCTTGCATAAAATTATATTTTAAAAAAAATTTAAAAAAAACGAAAAGCAAACCATGAAAAATTTTTGAATAAATGATAAAATAAATTTTTTAAACATAGATTAAAGGTGTTTTTAAATTTAAATTTAATAAATATTTTTTGCTCGAAATAGTTTTAAAATTTGCTGAAGTGTGAAATTTCGTAATAAAAAAACTAAAATTTCAAAACTAGAAATTTTGTCGCGTACGTAAAGATACACTAGGGGAAATTTTTTATAAAAACCCTTTAAAATAATAAAATATGGGAAATTTTAAAAAAATATAATAATAATAGGATTTTGATATATATGCAAGGCCAAACGTGGAGGGCCCCAGCCACACTAGACAAAGGGCCCAAAAAGAAAAAAAAAAAAAAAAAAGAGATAGAGAGGGGGGGACGATGGGAAAATAGGGACCCCTCCAAACGAGGGGAAAAAAAAGGGAAAAAGAAAAATTTGGGAAAGCGAACAAAAAAAAAAACATATCTCACTCATACGAACCCCCGATCGACGATTGAGATTTCCTGTGTATTCCCCGAGGGGTGGAGCAACTTACTAGACCATTTTTTTTTTTGTTGAAACGGAGTTCAGTTTCTAAAAGTTAGGTACCAATATCAAATAGGTGTAAACATTAGTATTTTGACCTAAATTAGTTATAATAGCTAGATAAACACTAGATAGGCTATCTAGACCATTAATAGCTGGAATGATGATTTTTCCGCTAACTTTTTTAGGTAAGAAGATTTCAATTCAAAAGTACCTGAATATAAACTCGATTTAATATTAAATCCGAAGGAGAAAACTGATATCTAGGTTTGAGTTAGGATCCAGTGACGTGTCGATTGTGTGTATATTTGTTGCTTACGTATACCTTATGTTGAATTTGTGTAGTTGTCGTATAACTATATATATATATATTATATATATGTAATAGGTACTAGAACGTGGGGGCCCATTTCCTTTTATGTATGTGACAATTTCCATTGTGTTTTGCTTATGAATGAATTATATACATATAATATATATATACAAAATGTCGTTGGCTACTGACCCTTCTCCCATTGTGAATTGTGCACTTTCTACTCATTAAGCTTGCCATTTGTAAACATACACACACACACACACACACAAAATACACAAATACACATATCTATGTATCAGTTGAGGATGTTGCTAGAAAGTATTGCTATTTGGGCATGAATGATTATATATATGTAAGTGTTGAGGACGTAGCTGACATGGAAGAAGGGAATCTAGTTGGAGTCTGCTATCTTAATAGGATATATATGTATATTTAGTTATGAGCGACGGTGAATGTGTTGGTTAGCTTTGAATTTCGTGGGGTGTAGGTATAGGGTAGGGGTGTTGTTGGGACATGGAGGGTGGGATTGAAAATTGGATCTATGGTGGATCGGCTGATCATTATACACATATATATATATATATATATGTTTAAGTGTAAGTGTATGTACGGGACTTGTTTCAATGGTGTATGTGTGGATATGGATGCAAATGGAGGTAGGAGTTGGTATTATATCGAGGTTAGTTTCTTGCCAAGTTGTGTAGTGGGGAATTGGAGTAGGATAGGAAAATATAAGGAGGATGCGAGAACACATGATGGGCTATAAGGTTTTGATTCTTTTCCTTAGTGAGCATACTTGGTATTACTAGTAGGACAAAGGGGAGACATATGGCATGATTCATTATTGACGATTGTTGAGATTGATGAGAAGTTGTAAAACATGTTGACAATGGAGGTCATGGTGGTGGAAGGCAAGAAGAGAGCGTGTAAGGATTTGAATTAACCATAAGTATATGCATAACAGCAGGAGATAAGATAGAAGGTTTAAGATGCAATAGTTTAAGTTTTTGTCATTATAGCTACATACATAGGGTGTAGGTGAGATGAATAAATAGGATATCGATATGGGCATAAGCCGTAAACATTTAGGTATTTATGTATGTTCTAGGAACAAGGCATAGTCTAATCTGAATAGTGGCCCCATGGTTTGACGGAGCTCTGTAGATTTTTGAATGTTGTTTTCCTTATTGATGTTATGTTTGTACTTGCTCCTTGAAATGATTAAGTGTGTTATGAATAGATTATTGAGTATGATTGGACGCTTGCATATGTGCTTGACCTTGGTTGATTACCCTAAAACTTAACTAATTACTAAACCTAACTGAAACCTGACATGCATTGCACAAAACATTGCTTGTCAAGGCCATTTAGTTATAGGGCATGCCAGAGAAGTTAATCAGAGGGTTACTGTTTACTAAGTGCGAACTATGTGACTAAGGGATAGTACACGCTTAACGATCCGGTCTAGCCCGTCTCTTAATAGGTCTGTGTAAATGCTCGGTTGTATAAGAGATGCTTGAGTTAGATCCCTAAAGCTAAGACATAGTCATATTAAAGTGATAAGAAGTAATTAATTGGGTGTTGTTGTAAGACCTAGGCTCTAATGGTGCTTAGAATCCTTAAGGGGGGGGGGGGGGGGGGGGTATATATAGACTTCACGTCTGGTTAACGGGAAGACCCGTGAGATGCTCCCATTCATGTGAATGTTCATTACATAGCCATTTGTTTGACAACTTGTTTGAAATTTTTATGTTTGTTGTATCACTAAGAGATTACACCTTATTCACTAAGCTTTAGGCTTATCCTACTATAGATTTTGCCTACAAGTCCAGACTACTTGAATTTACTTATGAACCGGTGAAACAAGGTGAGTATTTGGTGCATAATAAAGGTAAGGTTCGTAGAAAATGCATGGATAGTATTGATGTAGATATTGTTAATTGAGCTCATAATAATCGTAAATGCCTGTAAGTGATCTAAGAGGATCTTAGGTGTACCTGTGGTTGTGTAATGGGACCCATTAGAGGCCTTTGATTATATAGTAATTGACTACTTCCGTGAATAGGGATTGTTATTATTATGATTAAACAGCACAACACTAGAGATGAGGACGCTTCGCGATGGCTTAATGGGGGATTAAGCAATCATGCCAGGATGTCATGAGGAGACCTTAGAGTGGGGGTGTGATAGAATGTCATCCTATAAATTTTGAGTTAGAATCGATTGGACAATTTGAAATTGGGGTTGTGATTGATGGGATATACATAATACATATATTACTTAAGTCTAAATTACAAGCTTAGTCATAGAAATATTTAATTAAATTCAAAAAAGTTTTATGAGAATTAAACTTAAAAAGGATATTCTAAGTCTTTACATATCTTGATAAATTACCACCTTAAGTGACTTCAATTACATAAGAAAACATAAGAAGCATGTAGATGCTTATTTATCATCTCTAGAAGTGGCATGGAAGGAATGAAGGAAAGTTAGAAAAAACATCCTATAAGTCATTTAAGAAAAGGGGATTCAAATTGAATTCTAGGTTTAAAAGTCAAACCTCAAAAATGTAACCATACCCATCTGCTTAAGTAACTTACACACACTAAATTATTCTAGAAATATCTATAAGATGACTACATAATATAAGATTATTATTAGAAGAAAACTAATCATATAATGAATCAAATTGGAACCTTCAATTGCATTATATTCATGAAGATCCTCATGATGGAAATGTTCTACAAAAAGTCATTTTCATTTTTTAGGTAGAAGTCATTTCAAAATTAGGAATAACTATTTTCATCAAGATATGGAAGTGTCCAACTTGAACATCATGTGCTATGCATGAGAAATTAACATATAAAACCAAACATCATAAATGAGATGTTGACACTTAACTCAAACAACCAAAAACAACTAGTGATAAATAAGATATTGACATATAACTAAAAATGATGTTTTGGCATGGAATCAATGACACTTAACTGATACAATTCAAAAAGTAACTGATTAGTTGACTAAATAAATGCAATAACCTATCTTAGAAGATATGAAATAAAAAGAACATTAAACTTATATGCTCCAAGCTTTGCATGTACTTGCGAGTATCAACGTTACATTTTTATGTCTAATAAACTAACTAATCTTAATCAACCTAATTTAAGAAATGTGATCAAGATGTGACCAAAGATAAACTAAAAACTAGCCTGGTCATATCAATAATTAAAGCCCACAATATTGAGTTGCTTTGTTGACTTATAAAGAAATGTCATAATATTTTCTTTTCTTTTTTTCTAGAATGTAGGAACTCTTATTTCATGAAAAGATTGCTCATCTAGTTATAATACAGGGCACTTCTTTTTTTATTTGGAAGAATTAGTTCTAAAGAAGCATCTAGTGAAAAAAAAATGGAGGTCACATAATGGTGAGTGTTGATCCATTCTTGCCTGTTGGTAAGTGGTTTGCTACCTTAGTTGTTCCACTATTGTATGTGAGTGGTTGAGGCTTCTAAACTTTGTTTTAATTTTTTTTTATTATGAGTAGTATAGAATATATACCAATAGGAAGTTTAACATCATCTTCAAGACCATGTTATGCCATCATCAAATACACTTCAATCTACTAGTGCTGAAGTTTGAATGTAAACTTTGTTCTTTTATCATTAGCCTGCTTGATCTATTTAAACATCCTTTGAAGTGTTTTGTAAATGGGTTTGATAGAGGAAGAAGACAATGCAATTGCAATGATGTGGGCTTATGTGGCACCTATGGTGTCACTTACGTGTTAATGTGTGGAATTGGACCATACCATATGATATGGATATGTTGCAAACACTAATGTGGCTATGTAGGCATTGATGTGGGAACATGGACCATTAATAGGCACCATGTGCACTAATGTAACTCAGGAAGAAAATAGGTAAATAGTGCTTCACCTAGATTCAAACCTTCTACTTGCCCTTATGTGCATAAGTTCTTAACCAAATAGAGTTACCCTCTTTATTCTTGTTGGAATTATGCCACCAAAATTTATGCAACATTCTAAATTGGCTTGGAATGGTTTTCAACTAAACTCAAATCCCATTCAATTGGTTCTTGAAAATTCACATTGTTAATATTTCAAATATTAAAGTTAGTAAACATTGGTAAAAATAATTTCAACGTGGAGTCTCCTAATTTGATAGGCTTTGCAGCTTTAGTTCGTTGTATGCCTAAATTAATTCAAAAATTGATTTATAATAAATTGGCCAATTTAGATTAATTGAAGCATTGTTTTTTTTAAATCTATAATCAACCTCCCCTAAATTATCTTAATTTTTAATTTTAAAATTGTTACTAGTTTATTAGCTAGAAATATTAATTTTCTGGAAACGTTTTATCTCAATTGAAACTTGAAAACCATAAAGTGGCTTATGTGTGTTTCAACTTCCATCAACTCTTGAAAAAAATGCAATGGACCTTAATGGACCCCTTGACCATCCAATGGTCCAAACCTTTTTTATTTATAAATTTTACCATATTTCTATTTTTATTGTTAATTTTCTTTTTTTTTAAAATTTTTATATTTTTCTAAATTTTCTTATTTTTTTTCTTTCTTTTTTTATTTTTTTATATTAGGACCTTTTCTAACATTCTAAAATTGTTGGAGGATTAAAAATATTAATGTCTACAATTAGTTTTAAAGTGTCTTTAAATTCCCTAACTTGTTTAAACATAAAATTTCTAACAAAACAATAAATTAACTATAATCTCATTTTTTAGTTGTAATTTGGTAAAAAACAACGTAAAATTTCATTGTAGAGTTTGACTTAAGGTGGATCCTTGAGACTATGAAATATTTAAATTCAATCAATTGCAAACAATGAAATCTCTTGATGAAATCCAAAATTAAGCAAAGAAACATACCCATTTTCCATTCTTAATCCATTCTATTCATTGTTCAATATAGACCTTATCTCTTGGATTTACACCCAACACCTATGAATTAGGTGGTAGAATGGACAAGTTGAGGACACTTTAAATTTCTAATGAAAACTATTAAATTGTTTTTTTTTCCACTCATTTAGTAAATTTCTAGCCTATAAATAAAGTACACTCTTATGAAAGAAGGGTTTGTGACTTGCAAGGTTTCAAGGGACTTATTGATGCCTAACATGAGTCGTATATAGATTGTGGAAGATATTTAGTGATATATGTGGCTAAAAAGTGAATTACATGTCAACATTAGTTAGAAACTTTTGGGGACATATGGTTTAGAAAAGACCATGATTGTTTGTTGACTTGGTTATAGTACTTTTAGCCTAGGAACATTACAAATGGTATCAAAAATCGATTATTTAGGGGAAGGGTTTGTAATGCCCAATGTGTTTAAGGGGGTTGTAATACCCCTCATTGTGAATAGAAGTTCCCATGGTTGTGGGAGATGTTGAGTAGTGATAAATAAGGTAAGTAGTGATTAATATATCAATGTTAGTTAGAATATTTTGGTTCCAAGTAGTTAAAAAGACCAATTACTGTTTGTTTAGCTTTGTTATTGTTATTTTTTACATGATGTGTTTATAAAGTAAGACATCCAAAATGGGTGGAAGTTCATATAACTTACATTCTATTGTACTTTTCTAAATATATATGAAGTTTGACTCCTTTTTTTTATGAGTTTTTTTACTTGCACTATGTGTAACTAAGTTATGAATCTTAAGATAATGTGGGTTAAAGTTCTTGGTATGAAAAGTAAGGATCACGTTTAATTGTGGGCAATCTACTCTGTGGGTCCCAGCTGTTCGGTGAAAACTGATTTGGATATATGATCAAAATTTCCACATGTGTTCATTTCTTTATTTAATATGTTTGATTTGCACTATAGGCAGGTATAGTGATCGGTCTTTACGGGTGCTTAATAAACTACAATATTGGGAACATCATTAGACTAACATACACTGATCTATAATGAACCTTACTTTGCCGTGCAGCCCCGACTCTTGAGGACCATTCTTTTGTACTTGTATTTTTATGATTGAACCGGTTATTTTTTATTTATTTTTGGGACTTTTTTATTTACTTGTTTGTGTCGTTTAGAAACTAGCCACCTAAGTGGCTTAGTTGTAATTCTCTTGTGATTTTAACCCTAATAGGACCAAGTATTAATTACTTGCTAACTAGGGTTTGTTGGTGACTTTTGAACATTGTAATTTCGACTGCCTTTTCACATGAGAGTGTGTCCATCTTTTTCTCAAAACTACTCTTATCAATTCTTTCATCGGATTGTGGCGAGTGGCACTTGGTTTTGTTTTGTGCGTAGTATCAACAAATTATCAAGTTGATCCTAATTCAATAGTGTTGTCATATCTAGGAAGGAATTAGTTATTTTTGTTGTTCTTGATTCACTCCTTTTAGGGTTTCATTTTACAAGCTTGGATTCACGCCATTTGTTGTGGTAATTAGAATCTAAGTGTTTTATTCATTTGTGTAATTCAGAATTTATTGGTGAATGTCATTGAAAATTGATGGTGGTCACTTGAATTGTAGGGTCTTGTTGTTATTTTGGGGGGAGTCACAATCTTGTGGCTTGTGATTGATTCTTTCAATTGTCTTTAATAATTGCAATCCATCATTGAAGCATTATCATTGATTCTTGAAAGAAGAAACCAATATGTGATAATTTATAAATTATCTATACATATGTGCTTTTTTACTTCTTTAATATTTTATAACCCTTTAAAGTGGGGTTCTTAATCTTTATCAGTATAATCTTGAGGCACAATAAATACTTAGTCAATTTTAATCATGTTTTATTTCCATTTATAAAGTCTAGAAGGGAACCTTGATTTATTATTGACCATATTGGTTTAAGAGATATTTCAACTCATTTGCAAACAACATGATTAGGTTATGAAACAGAAATATTGAATTGATATATAAATGATCATAAAATGTTATAATTTCCAATTAGAACTATCTTCATGTGACAATTCCATTGAATCATAATAAACTAAAGAACTTTATCTTTCTTGAAATACCAAGGTACTCTCCCTATGTTTGCATGGTGGACATCGAAGCATACTCCTTATCATCTGAACAACACTTCAACCAATTTTTGTATTAGGAATGTTTACATTTCCTTCACTATAGAAGAATCTTGCAGTCCGTTGGATAATGTAAACGCCTTAAAACTTGGGAGCATTACTGCTCGCTACGTGTCATTTCATACAAGGACACATTGAGACTATGAGCCTGATCTGATACATTTATCTTGTAAATTCCCATTAAACCTCAATTCAATATAATCAATACATACTAACATGGCATAAATACTCATCCCAATTCATCCTTAAAACTTTGAACAATTTAACATTTCTTTCTTGATCAAATCTAAAGCAGTGAAATATTTATAAAGTTCTAATTTATTTTCCTCAAAAGGTCTTAAACATACTCTAACATATACAAATATAAATTCTCTTCTAAAATCTAATCACCATAGTATAGTGAACTCTTCTTATTCCCTCGCCTATGTGTTCTCTCCATTTCTTCTCGTGTTATCTATTCCCTCAGATATCTGCATCTCTAAAAAAAATTCCAAATGGTGAGCTATACCTAGTACATTTAACACAAGTACATACGCATGAACAAAATAGAATTGAATTCACATACATATATGTGACTTTTACAATAGCATGCAATAGGTTTATGATACACTTAAGTCCATAAAATATCAATGGGGGGTACTCATGACCCCATCAAACACATTCAAATTAATTCTTAAATTGGTGATGGGACTACCACTATAGGCCCAACACCCATGGAGTCCTTAAACCTTTTAACATGGTGATGGAAAACAACCACTATGGGTTTCACGGCTTATGATCACTTAAACCTTAAACATGGTGATGGAAATACCATATCAATGTAAGAATAACAGGCGACCCACACCAATGATCCTTAAACCTTAAATGGGGTGATGGGAACTGCCATCTATAGGTCTATTACCTTGATCCTTAAACTTTAAGCAACCTAGATCATTTATAGGTATGACTTCACTAGGGACAACATCGCACAAGGCTCATTGGGGTGCTCTTAGTTATCCAACCACTTATAGGCCCCTAAGTTGAGCTAAGTACTACCACAAACACTTAAATGCTTAACAATTCATTTACTTAATCAATTCAATACATACGATGAAATAACAGGATGTTTTGTACTTTAAATTTTAGTCTTAGGCGAATTGATTTTGGTCTTAAAGAAATTAATTTTGTAAAAACGATTATTTCTTAGTATTAATATAAGAATTAGTCTCTTAATTTTCTTATTTATTAGATTTTCTAAGTCTTATTACCTATTTAGGTTGCGTGACGGGAACAACTTTAATTAGAAATTAATTTAAAAAAAAAAGGTTTCCTTAAGTACACGGTTCGGTATTTTGAAATCAGGTTACTTTAGCATGCCCTTGGTACACGATAGTGTAAAGTTGCCATATACCTTTCTACGAATTTTTGACATTTTTACATGTCTAGGGTACATAGTTGTGTTGTTGGCTATGTACCTTTCTATAAATTTTCTATTTTTGACCCGCCCTTATACATGTGCATGATCCTAGCATGTACCTTTATACACACCCACATTCCAGCACGGGCAAGTTTATTATGGCATGTACTTAACTGTGTTTTCTATTATTCTTCACTAAACTTAATTTTTCTTTTCAAATTTTTCATAATTCCAATTTCCTTGATCCTAGGTTTATTTAATTTTAAAACTTTAATTCTATCAAATTACATATAATGGATAATACTTTTCAAAATTCTAATGATTGGATCCTTAATCGGCTTGATTTCCTTGCTTGTTTCAATCTTTTCTCAATCCAAATTCGACTGAAACAGTTATATTGGCTTTGTCGAGTCTAATATTTGGAAATTCCCATTACTAATCGATCTAATTCTCGACTAGACCCTATGTCATCTAATATAGTCCTCGACATGAGTTAGGAATTTTGTTTGATTTTTTGGAGTTGCCACCCAACTGTTGTTGGGAAATATTGAATCAAGACCTAAAGGAGCGGATTAGTCTTAATTTAGACCACTAGTCGTCGTTATTTCCTTTCTGTTTTGAAAAGGGAAAAGGGGAAAAAACCAGAGTTTTAAGTTCAGAGGCTAACCTATTTAAAACCTTTACGGTTACCACCTAATCTCCTAAAATTGTTCCTTTTTAGAAATGTGTTCATTGTGTTTCTGTTACTTTTTATTATATTTTTCAAGAAAATGGAAAATTTTTTTTTTTTTATTTTATGGGTTGACCCGAATGGGTGCCTACGTACCTGCTACTAGGATCAAACAGGCCGTTAGTTCGCTTTTTGAAAAATTTCCGTGGGTTATATCAAACCAAAAATGAAATTTTTCTTTTAAAAAATTTTTTTTTTTGGGTTTTATGTTATTATCATTTTTGGGATTTTTTTTAAAAAATTCTAAGCCTAAAGCTTTAATCTGATTTTTGAAATGATTTTGTAGGGAAAACTCAATTTTTGGATTTATTTGAAGAAAAGGATTTTTCTAAGTGCCTAAAACTCTATTTTTTTATGATTCTTTTATAATGTTTGAATTTTTTTTAGATTTTTAAGATTTTATTTAAGTCATTATCTATCTATTTTGATATCTAAAATAATATTAGTATTTTTTCCTAATATTTTATACTCTTTACATTACCACTTTTATTTTTTTTCTATATTTTTTCTTCTTCTTTTATTTATTTTTTCCTTATTTATTATTTTTTCTTATTTTTCCTTATTTATTATTTGTCTACATTATTAAATTCTAGAAAAAATCTAATTTCTACATTTTCCTATTTATTGAAATAAAACAAAAAACAATAAATTAAATAAAAAATAAATAAATTTTAATAAATAAATTCGGAATAAATAAACAAAAAAATAAATTATAAAAAAAATCGGGAAAATTCGACTACTTGGATCCTGAAGTCGGTGCGCGGTCGGGTCGGTCAGTCGAATCGAGGTCGAGTCGAATCAGTGGGGGACACGGTGGCAGAGGGAGGCTCATTCCGGCGTTCCGACGGTCTCTCTTTTGACGCGGGTGAGGTGGGATGTGGGAATCTTAGCTTCTGAGGGTGTGCTAAAATCAATGGTGGTGGGGGTTCACTCCAGATCGCCTCTGGTGGTGGTTCAACTCTACCGATTCGGTAGCCTCCGGTTTTGGACTCTTCTCCGATTGCTCTTCGATTCACTCCTTTCTTCACTTTCTCTCGGATTCGTGATTGTCTTCTGGCTTCCTCACATCCTCCCTCTATTATTAGGCACTTGAAACGAGCTGGATAAGCTCGGATTTCCTCGATCGAAGCTATCGGATTTTTGGTTAAAAACACCAACTCCGATTTGTGTCTATCCATGATTTGTTGCGATTTGATTCCAATTAGATAATGTTTATGTTTTTTCTTGAGATCGTTGGATTTTGTGCAAAAAAATTCGAGTCGAATCGTCGAATTACGAATTTTTCCTTCGCCGGGCAATCTCGGGCTTGAGGTAGGAGACGATCACGCGCCCGGCGCGGTGTCACTTCCTCCAGCCAATCAGATGTTGCCACGTGTTCCTGGTAAATGTAAAAATTTCGCCCAAAACACGGAAACGCTTCCCCCGCCGTTTTGAAAACCTGTGACGAGAGCCCCCCTACGCGTTGCCTTAGCCATGGTCCGGACCAGTGAGCTAGCCCATTTCTGATTTTCTTCTTATTCGCAAATTGCATATATGCAATGCGATTTTTTTTTTTTTTTGTATTTTTGAAATTGCAAAATTTTGTAAAAATTTTTTATTATTTATTATTGCCTTTTTGAAAACCATTTTTCAAAATTGATGGTTTTTTCCTATTATTTTTTATTTTTTGAATATTTTTAATTATTTATGCTAAATTAGGGAAATTGAAAAATTGAAAAAAAAATTGGAAATTGATTATTACTCTTCCTAGGGAAAAAAATGAGGATTGTTTACAGTTGCCCCTCTTTGTAGTAAAGTTTGAAAAACTGCTACAAAGACAAAAAAACGGCCATATTTGGCCCTCTTGAATTGGGTTTTGGTAGGAAAATGCTCCATGAGTAATAATCCACGAATTTAAGAGGTCCTAACATTTAGAATAGTTTTCCTTCCCAAAAAGTGCTTTTTGGGCTGACTAATTTGGCTATAGGACACATCTCAAGTGTAGGAAAGTTGAGGAATGATAATAGGAAGCGTCTTTATCAAAACTTGCCAACCTTTGGAAAGAAAATTTACTCAGGAAGCGCCCTATGAGCTAGCTACCTGTCAACAGAAGCCCTTGCTAGAAGAACTATTTGGAAGAATATTTCTGAAAGTGTCCCAAGAGCTGACTAATCGGGAGGAATTTAGAAAGTGCCCCTCATGGGCTAACTAACCTGAATTGATTACATCTAAAAAGTGCCCCCTATGGGCTACTTTGAGGTAGATTTTTAGGAAAGTGCCCCATATGGGCTGACTAACCTGGAATTGAATTTGCCTCAAAAAGTGCCCCTATGGGAATATTAAAAATTTGCTGACCATGAGGACAAAGTTTTAGGAAAGGTCCTAGGGGCTGACTAACTTGGAATGAATTTGCCTCAAAAAGTGACCCCTATGGCTGACCTTGAGGACAAAGTTTTAGGAAGTGCCCCTATGGGCTGGACTTACATGGAATTGAATTTGCCTCAAAATGTGCCCCTATGGGTTAGACCATGAGGACAAAGTTTTAAGAAAGTAACCTTATGGGCTGACTAACCTTAGAATTTGAATTTGCCTCTAAAAGTGCCCCTATGGGCTGTCCAGAGGACAAGGTTTTAGGAAAGCGCCCCTATGTGGTGACTAACCTAAGATAAAAAGATATCTCAAAAAGGTGCCTTTATAGGATGGACCTTAGAAAAGACTTAGGGAAGTTTGCCTTTTTTTGGGTTGATACCCTATTAAGATGAATGTTAGACAAGTGTCCCAATATAGGCTGACTCATTTGTGCTTTTGAAATATGCTTCTATAGGCTTGAACTAAATGATGTGATAGTTATGTTGCCAGTTTATCGTGGTGTGCAACCAAACAACCGAACCTTCGTGCTGGTTTGCTTCTGCTTCATTTCTTCTTATCTTGACTTGGGGTTGAATAATTTTGGATGTGATCCCTTATATTTATGCGCAAGGCTCTTTTGATGTATTGTTATCCTAATAATGCGCTAGTTCTAATGCTCAAAGTAAATAGAATATCTTACCAAATACATTGTGATTCATTATTCATTTTAGCTTTTATTGTCATTGGTGATTGGTGGGTAATGTATTAGGAAATATTTGTTGTGAT
Organism: Laguncularia racemosa; assembly: GCA_037954665.1. Taxonomy (NCBI): domain Eukaryota; kingdom Viridiplantae; phylum Streptophyta; class Magnoliopsida; order Myrtales; family Combretaceae; genus Laguncularia; species Laguncularia racemosa. The sequence continues at coordinate 27,824 of JBBMOL010001182.1, forward strand.
GGAGAATTGGATTGTTGAATCTTCAGGGATATTAACTTTGCTTGTAAAAAGTAAAAATTTGACTCGAACGAAATTTATATCGATAACATTGGCTTTCATAAACATTTGCATAATTTCAGTTTCCTCGCTAAGGATAGTACATCTTTACAGCAATCTGTGTTAATAGGTCTCTCAATTCTGGACCATCCATTTGAGTTAATATCAGAGCAATCCTGATTAAAACCTGTTTCCACCACATAAGGGCCTTCATAGTTTGGGGTAAAATTTCCCTCTGGAAATCTGGGGGTTCGGAAGAACCTTCCTTAGTACCAGATCCCCTCTTTAATGTACTGTGGTCTCATCTTCTTGTTAAATTCTCGAGGATTCTTTGTCGATAACACTGGCCATGACAAAATGCGGTAAGTCTTCTTTCATCATTCATGGATTCAGTTCTGATCAAGCCTCTTCTTTACCCAATCTGATTCGGTAACTGAGTTTCTGACAGGATTCTGAATGATGGTATCTCACTTCAACTGGTTGCATGCCTTTGTCCATATACCGATGAGTAAGGGCTAGCTCATGTAGATGTTTCTTATTGAAGTCTGTAAGCTATGAGAGCAATGGTACATTTCATGCCATTCTTTATAAGTTGTTGTCATTTTCTCTGATGATCTTCTTGATATTTTTGTTAGCTACTTTACTAACCACGTTCTTTGAGGCTCGTCGGTAGGGAGTTGAATTTCTTTTTTTTTTTTGTTATTTCTTTAATTTTTTTTATTTTTTTTTTTGGTGGTTTTATGTGGATTTGTTGAAAATAAACCTGTCATCGATTGTTGTGAGATTGGTACCGTTGTCGGTGATGATGGAGTCAGAACTCCATATCGGGCTATTATGTCCCTTTATAAAGAAGCGACTATTACACCTTTTGTACATTAGTGTATGATGAAGCTTTTATCCCACTTGTGTTGAAGTAATCATCGCTACCAGTATAAATCTATGGCGTTGGATGCTGTCGGAGTGATTAGGGCCTATTATGTCGATTTCCCTAACAGGGAGATTGGCCATGGTGCCGGATAACAAGTATAGCTCGTTGGGCGGAGCATTTATCCGGTTTGCGTAGTACTTGACCACAGAGACAGTGCTTGACATATTTTATACAAATGATTCCATGGTCAACCAATATTATCCTAACCTCTTGATTTTTTCGGGCTAACATTTAGCCTTTCATATGAGGTCCACAATACTTCCTTCTGTCTTCTGTCATCAATTCGCACCGTGCTTCATCTTTGTCCAACATCTCAACAAGGTGTATCAGCTGATATTTTGTAGAGAAAATAGGACCATTAATAGGAATGGCTTGAACCTTTTGTTGAGTTCTTTGGTACACTTTGCCAGCCATTTCGGTGGTATTCACCTTCTTAGAGAAGGATCGTGAATGTCATGATCCCAGGTTTGTCATCTTGTATCTTTTCAATTTTTAAACAGTGGCGGGCCGACTTTCGATGTCTATTTTCTCAGTATGAACTTCGGCTCTCCTGTTATCTGGTTCATAGATGCTAGTTGTGTAGGGGCATCTACGAACTGATTTTTGAGTTCTCGGGATGTAGTGAAAGTGATTGCTTGATTCTTCAATCAGCTCTAATCATGTGTTGTGATATGGTACCGTTTAGTGTATTTAGTTTATATTCCCCTCTTGTTTGTAGTATAATGAGTGACGAAACCCGTATACCTCTTAATTAGCAAATTCCATTTGCAGGCCATTTTGAGGCCAAGGATACATTGCTTCATATTCTGCAATATTATGGTTATAAGGAAATGTAAGTTCTCGTCGCTGGCCAGGGAATTGAGTGCCATCTAGGGATATCAATACTGCCCCATCTCGCAATACCAATGCATTGGCAGCTCCTTCGAAAAAACAGTTTCCACTTCGGGTTCGGCTCTATCCCAAAGTTTCTAACGGCCTATCTTCCTCTGGTCAATATATTCTCATCGGAAATTGGCCTGTTGCTTTCTTGGGTATCTAATCTCGACTGGGCATTCGCTAATTAGCGGCTAAGGCTTGCCATTTCATCGTGTTATGATTTACGTATGTTAATGTCGAACTCGATAGGAGCATTTTCCACTTAAAGATTCTCACCTATCAAGCTGGCTTCTCTGCCAAGTATTTCAAAGGTTCTGGTCTTGTCAGCAGCTCAAACATGGTTGTAAAGGGCTATACTGCTTAGCCGATGCATGACCCAAATTAAAGAACAACAAGTCTTCTTACCTCGAGTACTCTGTTCCCCGTTGTTAAACTTCTTGCTAGTAATATATGGGAGTGTTCTTCTTCCCTCATATCTTTCTTTTTTATGCCTCAGCACACATCCCATTGATTCAGGGAGTATTATATTGAGGTTATAAGAATAAGGGCTTTTCCTTGTTTTGGACTATCAAGACTGTGGTTTTTTATAAGATAGTCTTTGATAGTCCTGAATGCCTCTAACATTCGTCGTCCCCATTCTATTGTGGCGTTCCTTCTTCAACAGACGGAATAGTGGTCGGCATTTGTCGGTGAGCTGTGAGATTAACGAGCTATGTATTTAATCTTCCCATAAGCTTCTTACTTCTTTACAGGAGCGTGGGGAAGGGTTTAATTTAATATGACTTATACATTGTCAGGTGTCGATTTTAATGCCTCCTGGTTATGACAAACCCTAACAATTCCTCGTTGTGACCCCAAAAGTTCACATTTTTCTGGGTGTTTAACTTGAGCTGGAATTTTCTTAGTGTTTAAACCAATTTCCTCAGGATATCTATATGGGCTTTTCCTTTTTTGGATTTGGCTATCATGTCGTCGACATATACTTCAACCTCTCGATGCATCATGTGTGAAGTTTATAGCGACCTTGGCTTCTGATTCGTTGCCCCGGCGTTTTGTAAACCGAAGGGCATGACCTTAAGTAACAGAAAGTTCCCCACGTTGTGATGAGTTCATTTTTGGTTTTATCTTCCTCAGCCATTTTTATTTGGTTATATCCTGAGAAAAAACCGTCCATGAATGAGAAAAAAGATGGTTTCCGTAGTGTTGTCTACTAGAACATCATATGAGTTAGAGGAAGTTATCCTTTGGCGTGGTTGGTTTAAGTCCGAAAGTCTATGCATACGCGTTACTGTTCCATTCTTTTCATGACGGGGACTATATTTGCTACCCACTCTGGGTACTGTCGGATACTTCAATGAACCCTACTGCTAGCAGTTTCTTGACTTATTCTTTGATTTTCAGTAAGATGTCAGGCTTAAATCTTCTCAGTTCTTGTTTTTTAGGATTGACATATTCCTTGTGGGAAGCCTGTGAACTACATTGACTGGTATAGCCTGGAATGTCACCTTTACGATAGGCCAAACACATCTGCATATTCCATTAATAGCTCGGTTATCTCACGTTTTTGCTCGGCACTCAAACTGGTCCCGATTTTAAGGTTCATTAGGGTTTTCATGACTTCCTAGATTTACTGTCTCCACTGCTCGTCGATCGAGAGATTCGCTTTGTTCATGTTTTAGCCAATTTTCTTGTATTTTTCGTGGTCTAAGATATCCACCTTCAACAACTGACCCGCCAGTGTTGGAAAAACGATATATGCGTTTTTATTTTTTACCTGGGCGAAATATCCTTGATGTTCGATGGTAGGTAGATTGAGTAAAGGAAAGCATATATATATAAGAAAAAACCAATTGTATGAACTTGATAAAGAGTCTCAATATTTAAAATTTGTTTAATAAATTTTTTCTCTACTTTTGAGCTAAACCTAGCGCTACGATAGGGATACAAAACCAATTGTTCAGTGCCGGATGCTGGTTGGACGTGCGGGGGGTTGTTTTCCCTTTGTTGTTCGTCCTCTTCATTTATCCGCAGCTCTTGAATGATGTTTGCTTTCGGAAAGATTGCTAGAGAGGTGGGATGCACATCATAGGTGTCGATCAGCTCCCCTTCATTCTGCATTGACACCTTTCGTTTGCGCTTCTTCTCGGCCGTCGTCAGTAGGGCAATATACCTAGTACAAATGTCCCATGCTACCTCTCTTTAAACTGATGGCCCTCCTTGCTGGTTACCATGGTCATTCATTGAAGATCTGCAACCCCAAGTCTTCTGAAACCTCTCCACAAATGTAATTTTTGCAGTTCTCCTTTATATGGCGTAATGCTTGCTCGCCCAAGTTCAGTGTACTATCTTCCTGTTTGCGATGAATTTAACCTTTTGGTGGAGACAAGAGGGATGCTCCAGCAGCATGTATCCAGGGTCGTCCCAAATGCAGGTTGAAAGACTTGGATGTCAAGGCTTGGAAGGAGATGTGGAATATTTATGGACGATTCCACGGTAGGCCCACCTCCCCCTACTATGTCTCTTTTGGACCCATCGAAGGCTGCTACACATAAGGAGTAGGTTTTATTAGGTTGCTTGGAATCGACCCCAGTAGAGTCGAGCGTTGCATTGCCAATGGGCCGCCAATGTTTCGGAGGGATGATCCGTTGTCGATAAGTTACCCAGGAGGACAAATGGTGTCATTGCCACATCCTGACCACTATGAACAGTGGTGCTCTGGTTTGGTATTGTTGGTGTCCCTTTTCCTAGCTCTTCGGATCGAAAGGTTATTTGGGTCCATGCGAGAGATGGAGTCGCCACGTGACCTAATTTTTTCTTGTAGCGATACCCTTCCGGACCTCGAATTTTTTCAACACTTTTAAAGAGTGCTTCCCTATGAGGCTCGGATGTTGTGAGAAGGCCCATGAGTGACTATGCTGCGCTGGAACCTTATTTAATTGTTCCAAGGATCTGGTATTCGCTGGCTTAACCCATCTTCGTAAATGCAGCGGTCCTCTTCCTCTTATTCCCCCTTTTCCATGGTTGGGCTCTTCAGTCGCGGCCTTTATACTTTGGATCATATAAATCTCCAGAGCGGGGATGCCTCCCACTATAGGAGGTCGCTTTATTCGAGGGCCCGATAGTCAAAACGGTGCAGCCTTGAATTCTCTATCGGTATAGGACATTGAATACATTATCTTTTTCTTGGGATCTTTTATACCTCAGTTGATTGTCCCTCATAGCACTGTATAACCCTGGGCTTCTGATGAGAGTTGATCATGTGAACAGTCTTCCATCTTCCTTTGCCGAGTTGTCATTCCTCTCAAATTCGGTCCCATCCACTAGGTGGCCCTTGCTCAGTCGGGGTATAAGAATATTGTACCAAATACCGAAATCTCCCATGTGATTCTCCCAAAGTGCTAACCGTTGGTGTCTTAGCTAACACCTTCTTTTAAGCTGCGCCTTTTGGTGTTTCCTTTGGTAGCTGGTGGGATTGCTTATTTGTTGCTCTATCATATTCTGCCTTGGGGCTCCTTTTGTGAGCTGACTCCTTGACATGATTATGTTGATGGCCGGGCTTGTGATTGGGCAGTGGATTGGTGTTGACATGGGTGTTGAGGGCGTTTATGAAATCCAGATTGTATGATTCCTGCATCAATTAAGTCTTGGATTTTGTGCCAGAGCCTCCAGCACCTATATATGGAATGCCCCTCCTGAACCATTTGGTAGTCACATTTAAGGCTTGAGTCGAAATTCTTGGGCTTTGTATCGGCTCGTTGGGGATCTCGAAGCTAATTTAAGTTTTTGGGTCTGCCCCCCTCAAACGAGCGAAGACTTGATGATTGGGATCGGGATGGGGATTGAGTGAACCCCCTACCTGACACCCTGACAGCCTAAGTTTGAACCGTCGTGGTTGCTGGACTGGGGTACTCGTGGTCAGAATTTCAACACGAGTCCTGGGCTTCTTCTGCTTTACCAGTGTGGACCGTATGTGACAGTGGACTCTTTAGTCTGGTTTCCTCCCACAGCCTTTGTGTCGGTGTTGACCTAGGAAGGCTCCATTGTTTGGAGCTTTACCGGTGGTGGATGGCATTATCAATCTACACCCCGCAGCCATACCTCTGCAAACTGGACGAGGTCTGGCCTACAGGTGTGAAAAGTGGTCTTGTCCAGGGTATGACAAAATATGGATGTCAATTCCTTCTCAGATATACTGGGTGCTACCCTGGCGGCCTAAGCTCTCCAATGCTGAGCATACTCTTGAACGCTCAGCATGTTTCTTTTTTCGGAGACTCCCAGGAGTCGATTAAAATGTGGCGACTTCCAATTATTGACTTATATTGTTCAGAAAACGCCCGTGTAGCTTTCCAGGTGTGTAATGTTGAAGTCCATGGGGCATTCCAGACCAGTGCAGGGACCTGTGAGGCGTTGTCCTGGAAATGTTGGAAAAAGGCAATGAGCTGTGTCATAATTGAGCATACTTGCTCATTTTCCGGGCCTATAGCCTAGTATGCATTTTGGGGGCAGCCGTGGTCCATTTACTTTCAAACTCTGGGGGTCTTTGATCTTTTAGGGGTATATCTCTTCTCCTATATGTCGGCAGATGGTTTTGATTCCGGCCTGTTCAAAACCATCAGGGCCTTCAATGCTTTTCATTCTTGTCATGGAGCTGCTGAAGCGTCGCTTCTACATCTCCTTCTACCTCTCTTCCATTCCTCTTCAGGTCGTCAGAGTCGGCCCTGGTTGACTTTTGGCTACATATATCAAAAGCCGGTTAAGGGGGGAATGATTCCTCATATTCGGAGGATAGTCCCTCCACTGCTTTTCCTTTCTGGTCCCTGAATACTCTTCCGGGTTGGGACAGTGTTGCGCGGAGGCCGATGCTTTCAGTTAAAGAGAGTGAACCTTGGGCAGCCAGTTGTTGGAATGTTTGTTCTAGGGAATGATCCTAGAGTCGAGGCAGTTCAGCATTGGTGTTGTTGCGGTTGTCAATGCTGTTTGGCAATTTTTGTTCTTAAGCGTGTGAGAACTGGGCTTCTGGGGGCTCGATTGTTTGGAAGCTATTTTGTACCTGGCGGATTCGCATTTTGTTTTTTTGCTTTTAGTGTAATGAATGCACGAATGATATGAATGTGTCACGCGGATGCTAAAAGTAAAAGGGGTTGGACAACTGATTGACAATGTATATGAAACTTCACTTAGATATTATAAAAATTCTGGGTGGTCAAAATAAATTATTACAAATAAAGATCTATTCTAGTTCTTTTCTAGTCTTTGTTATGGAGGCTTAGACTTCCCATGATGACGGCTTCCAATTCTTGACTTTGGCTTGGCATTTTCTCCAATGTGCCTTTAAGGCCTTGTTCCTTTGGTCAGATTCTTTGAAACGTCCCTTCCAGATGTCTTTTCTTATGATCCGTGCATTCAAAGTATACCTCCATTCGGGCTTGACCTGCTCCAGGTGATTTCTGTCTCTGGGTTGATCGTGTCTGGTCTTGGTTTAGGTGACGGTCTGACCCGGTAGCTCTTTCCACTGTTTGGTATAGCTGGCGGCATTACAAACTCTCTAGTGGCTCAATGTTTTCCCACTTCACATTAAGAGTTCCCAGGGGTCCCACATTCGGGCTTTCAATTTGGCTTCCCAAAGTGCTTTGACCTCTGCTAGCTTCACAAACTTCTCAGCTACTAACAGGTTCAGATCTTGGTACTCAAAGGTAACTGCTTTTACGAGGGCCGATAAACTAGTATTGGATAGTGCCGAACTGGCGGACACTGAGTTTGGGGATATCCGATACATCCGCGATTTCGATTAAAGGCAACGGCTTGGAAGTTACTACAGGTCAGATAATTTTGTTACAGCAAACTCCACCTAGCTGTCAATAGAATGTCTTCGGCACTGATCTCCTAAGCAACTCTACCCACTGTGGCTGGTAGGTCGTCGGGTAGATTTTACCTTTTCTATACATGAATCCACCAGATCCACCTATTGGGCTTGGGTTTTCCTGGGACCATGTTCAGCCGATGAATTTGTGGTGGCTTACAAACCATATTAGCAGATGGTTGAGGCTGGAGCGAAGGATCCCATGGGCCTTTTTTCTTGTGGAAGTTTAAATTCGGATCGGTTCAGCAGTAGAGCCGGATGTTAGGATTCTTCCCTCCAGGAATTGGGTCACAGCTCGAACCTGTAGTGAATTTATAGAAGTCCTGGTAGGAACAGTATGGTGGCGAAGGCTGTTAAGATTGATAAGCGTTCACCCTTCTCCTATCTTAAGTTTGGGGTCCCCACACTGGATGTCTTTTCTATCCCCATTGTCCTTTCGGGCGTTTTATAAACCAGGCTTCTAATCGTCCATTCGTATGGCAATATCCCTTACAGTATACTAGGGCTTTGTTGAATGCTGTTTTACGGATGCCTAATATTGCTAAGGTAACGGTGGCCCGGCCTCAAGGTTCTGGCATATTATCAGATTTGATCAGTCCAAGAGCGGAGCCCGTATAGAACTGGGTGTACTCTTCCAGGTAAGGGTGATCGCATGCAGCACGGATAAAGAAAGCAGTGGGTCGATTTCCCATAATTGGAGCATGGCCCGGACTAGGCAAAATTCACATTATCCTTGTCAGTGTGAGGACGGGGTCGATCTTTTTGCTGGATGAAAGGCTGCTTCTCTAGGTTGTACAAGGTGAACCAATGGTTCAGTACCAATTTTGGTCAAAGGTTTGTACACCCGAATTTCTTTACGGTGGAGACGGTCGACTATACCGCTAAGCCCATCTTTTATATTAAGAAACAACTAGTTCCAAACAGAACTATGAAATGTTAAGGGAAATAGTCATAGAACTCCTAAGGGACAAATAACAAACCATTACTTTGTCATCCAATTGTCACCCCTTATGATGTTATGTATGCAAGTAGGTTGGTTCTTAACTGGTTCCCGAGCTCTATGGCCCTCCCGCATTCTCAGGAGAAATGGATCTCAGACCATATTCAAAGCATAGGGTAGGGTAGCCTAATCGGTCCCGAAACGGGTGAATCACTCACTTCACCCCTAAACCTCACAATGGCTCCGTTTAGGTTTCTAGGTCGGTTCCGGGTTTGGACCGCATTCTACTCACACAAACATATGTATTGCATGTGAACCCCTCATAAAGAAAAAGAAAATCTAACTAATCCCTGAAAGGTTAGCAAAAGTAATGAAACATTTCTTTAAAAGTAAACAATTGAAGAGATTCAGGAGGCTAGCCTACTGGCTTGGGTCCTCAAACGGAGTCACATCCTGTCGAGTCTAATTTTGAAATTCCCATTACTAATCCGATCTAGACTAGACCCTATGTCATCTAATATAGATCATCGACTTGAGTTTGGAATTTCGTTTGATATTTGGAGTCGCCACCCAACTGTTGTTGGGAATTTTGAATCAAGACTAAAGGAGCTGATTTGTCTAATTTGGACCACTTAGTCTGTCGATATTCTCTTTCGTTATTGAAAAAGAGAAAGGGGAAAAACCAGAGTTTTCTAAGTCCGGAGGCTAACCTATTAAAACATTTACGGGTTACCACTAATCTCCTTAAAATTGTTCCTATTTAGAATGTGTTCATGTGTTTCTGTTACTTTTTATTTTTTATTATTTCAAGAAAATGATTTTTTTTATTTTTATGGGTTGACCCGAATGGGTGCCTACGTACCTGTAACTCAGGATCAATCAGTCGTAGTTCGCTTTTTTGAAAATTTTAAGGTGGGTTGTGAATTTTAATTTTTTGAAATCTATTTTGATTTATGTATTTTATCATTTTTGGGATTTTTTTCTAAAAAACTCTAAGCATAAGCTTAATCTAATTTTTGAAAATGATTTTTAGGGAAAAAACATCAAGTTGGATTTTATTTGAAGATACGGATTGTTCTACGTGCTTAAAAAACTCATTTTTTTTATGATCTTTTATATGTTTGAATTTTTTTATGATTTTTTATGATTTTTAGGATTTTTATGAATTTTATGATTTTTCTGATTTATCTAGGTCATTATCTATCCTATTTTTGAAATCTAAAATTTTGTTTATTATTTTTTTCCTAATTTTTATTACTTTCTACATTTTTAATTTTCTTTATTTTTATTTTTTTCTTGTTTTTTCTTCTTTTTTTATTTTTATCCTTATTATTTTTTTTCTATTTTTCTTATTTATTATGTTTATACATTATTAAATTCCAGAAAAATCTTAATTTCTACATTGTCCTATTATTGAAAATAAAACAAAACAATAATTAAATAAATAACTAAATAAAAATAATAAATAAAATAAATAAAATAAATTCAGAATGAATAAACAACAAATAAATTAATAAAAAAAAATCCGGTAAATCCGACTTACCTGGATCGGGTCGGTGCGCGGGTCGGGTCGAATCGGTCGGACCACGGCGGCGGAGGAGGCTCGTTCATGGCGTTCCGGCGGTCTCTTTGCGCTTGTGGGGTAGGTGTGTCGAATCTTAGCTTCTCGAGGGTGCTGAATCCAATGGTGGTGGTGGTTCACTCCCAGATCGCCCTTCCTAGTGGTGGTTCAAACTACGGTCGGTGCTCACGGTTTTGGACTCTTCTCGATGCTCTCCGATTCTCTCCTTTTCTCACTTTCTCTCGATTGTGATCTGTCTTCTAGCTTCCTACCTCCTCTCTATTAATTAGTCACTTGATAAACCGAGCTGAATAAGCTCGGATTTACCTCGATCGATAAGCCTCTAATCGGATTTTCGGTTAAAAACCAACTCCGATTGTGTCTCTCATCGTTTTGTGGATTTGGATTCCAATTAGATAATGGTTTTATCTTATTTATTGTTGAAGATCCATTAGATTTGTGCAAAAAAATAGAATCGAAACGGCCAAAAATACGGAAATTTTTCCTTCGGCCGGCGGATCTATTGGGCTCGAGGGTAGGAGGACGATCATCGCGCCCCGGCGCGACCTGCACTTACGTATGCCAATCAGTGCTGCACGTGTCCTAGGTAAATGAAAAATTCGCAAAACGCGGAAACTGCTTCCCCGCGTTTCGAACCCGTGACGAAGACCCCTGCACGGCCTTAGCCATGTCCAGACCAGATGGGCTTAGCCCATTTTCCCTGAATTTTCTTTTATTCGCAAATTGATATCATGCATTGCGGATTTTTGTCATTTTTTTGTTATTTTTGAAATTTCAACAATTTGTAAAAATTATTTATTATTTATTATGCCCTTTATGAAATCATTTTCAAAATTGATGTTTTCCTATTTATTTTTATTTTTTGAATATTTTTAATTATTTATGCTAAATTAGGGAAAAATTGGAAAATTGATTATTATTTATTATTACTCCTTCCTAGGGAAAAAAATGGTGGTGTTTACAAATGGAAATCGATTTAAATTCATCAATTCATAATCTTAAATAAATTCCATTATTAAAATCTTTACTTGGTAAATGCGGAATTTGACCTTTGTGAGATCGTTAATCTGCCTTACTGTTTTCTAGAGGTGTGTTTTCTCTGTCTTTTGTTTTGCCAATGCGTTAATGGCAAAAAGGAGGTGTGCGGGTCAAAAGTGGGTTTATATATGATGCAGACACGGGCTGATACAGGTTTGTTACAACGGTCGTGTAACTTGTCAAGGGAACTTCTAGAAAGACACACGGCTTCATTCACGGTCGTGTACTGGGTCAAGATTTCTCCCAGAAGTACACGTTTCCATACACAGCCAGAGGCACGGGTGTACTCAGTCAGGATTTCTCCCGAAGCAAAACACGGTTTTCCATACCGGCCAGGAGCCCATGGCCGTGTATTACACTAAAAAATATCCCCAGAAGCTTATAGGGCCCCTTTGGGTTTTTTAAAACGGCCGTTTTTACCCAAAAACCCCCCCAACTTAAACCCCCCCCCCCCCTTTTATATTTTTTTCCCAGTGTACATATTTATTTCCCTTTTTACATTTTTTACTAAGGGGTTTAAAATTTTGTTATTAGGTCTTTTTAGGGTTACTTTTTATTATTAAATTATTCAAACACACTTTTAAAGAGACGAGTTTCTCTGTTATCGGTTGTGCGCAACCAAGATTTCTTAAAGGGGGAATAATTCATCTTTATTCTTTGTTGTTTACGAGACTAATCCTAGAGTCGGATTATTTTCCCTTTTAAAGCTTTCCACATGCGTCAGTTGGTATTAGGCAAGGTAATTTCCTGTGCCCGAGGGCAACTCTCAAGGCGATAACGGGGGTGTGTTTTGACGGTGTTCAAGATGCAAGTTTCACAAGGAAACCATCAAGGGGTTTCCCAAAGGGTAGAGTTTGACGCAAATGAATCAGAAGGTCGGGCGTAGGGAACGGCGCCTTGATGAACTGTCGAGCGTTTGGGACCCCTTAGTGGTAGCCCCCAATAGGGTTGGGGGGGGTTGGTAGGAATCCCCATGGGCAGCTGATGTCTAGGGTTTGGACATATGATCCGCCCTTGTCGTTGGGGAACAGGGGGGGGACAGGGTAGGATGAGGTTTCCAGTGTGAGAGTGATGACCCGTAGGGGTGCCCACAACGGGGGTTTGCGGGGGTTAGAGGTGGTGGTTATCGGCCGTTCAGCACGGAAACAATCTAGAGACGGTGATTACCGGAGGAACCGTGGGGCAGGTATGTTTTCCAAGGAAAGATGGAGGAGTTTACCCCCTGAAGGTCAAACCCCCGTGGTTGAGGGTACCCTTAATATGGGAAGGCTTCCTGGATTGGATTGGGGAAAAGTAGATCGTTTTCTTCGATACAGGGAAAATTTTCCCAAAAGGGACCGCCGAGTGAGATTGGGGGTGCAGGCTGAAGAGTGGAGCCTCGACATGGGGGGAAAGGGCTAAAAGAGCAGGAGGCAAAGGGGGGGGAAAACGTCCGGTGAGAACAGGTATCGCATGAAGCAGTTTGTTGGCAACATGATTTCCTCCCGCCGGACTGTGAGCAGATATTGTTCCAACAATATCAGCGATCCCGCCAGGGGAAAAGGTTCATTTTGCATGAGTAAAACTCCCGAGTTCATGAGACTACCCAAAAGGAATGACTTGAGGAAGAGTAAAGGCCAGAAAGGGTTGGGCGCGATACGTAAAAAGGCCCCGAAGCTCCAAATAAAGGGAAAAAATTGGAGTTACAAGGGTTTGAGGACCCTGGTGGAAGCGAAAAATTTTGGGCCCCTCTGAGCTGATTTAAATGTTGAAAGGAGCAGGGTGGTAGATACGGAGGGGAAAGGGAAAAGGGTACGTGGGTTTGAAGTGTGGGTAGTGGTAGTAAGTCGGGATTTAGAAAAGAAAGAGTGCTGCTAAAAAACCTTTTGAGGGACAGTCCCAAAAGAGAGAAGAAAAGAGTGAGGGGAAGAAACCGATGGGAAACCCAAAGGAAAACCCCAAAAGGCCCGAGTTTAAACCTTATGCCAAGCCCATCTTGGGTTTAAATGTTTTTCCCATGTAATCAAAACCGGGGGCATCGGCAAATTAAAAGTCCCGCTAAAAAGAAGGTAAACATCCTTTATAGGGGGATGATAAGGAGATTTGCTGTGAACCTAAGGAGAGGGGGGAGTATTTAGGGGGAGGAAAAAAGAAGCAACAAATAGACTTTTTTGATTTTTGCGGTTTATGCTCACCCCCAAACAAGAAGAGATCACACAGCAACACCAGTTGTTTCGCCCCGAGGTGTCTATTAATGGGGAAAATTTTTTGAACTAAAAGCAGGTTTGCGAGAGTTTCGAAAAAAATCATAGGAAGAGAAGGGTTTTCAAGGCTACAGCTACCTATCGAAAAGCACCCCCAAACCGTACCTTTTGGGTGGATTAAAACTGCCCAAAGATTTAAGTAAAGGAAAGTTTTAGGGTACCATTCTCAAAAAGGAAGTACCCCGATGAAGCCTTTTGTGATATTGTAGACATGGATGCCTGTATATCTTATTTGGTAGACTATTGGGATTTGATGTGAATGCGCAAAAACGCGGGGGGAAAAGGGGAATGTGTACAGATTGGAGGAAAAGAAAAGGGTGTCAGGTACACCTTGTTATGTTGAAGAAAGGGAAAGGAAAGCTCGAAAGGGGAAGAGGGCAGAGAGGCGTTCTTTCCCAACCGTCACTCAAACAGAGAAAAATTTGGGGGAAAATTTAAAGGAGCCCCGGGGGGGTCCATGCTCTCATAGTAAAAGATGTGGCGGTTTTGGGGAAAAGGAGGCTGGTGTGGAAGTACCCGAGACAGTTTAAAGGGGCTACTGGAGGAAATTTAAAGGGGCTGGCTCCTGATACCCACCCGGGGGGTCTACCGCCCCTGAGGGGACATCCAACATCAGATAGACCTAGTGCCTGGAGCAAGTCTCCCAAAAATTACCCCACTATAGGAGAGTCTTAAGGAAACTGAAAATTTTACAGGATTTAAAGGGTTTAAAAGCTTTTGGACAAGGGGTTTATCCGGGACAGCCTGGGTTTGTGTGCGGTTCCAACATTGTTAACTCCCAAGAAAGATGGGAGCTGGAGGATGTGTGTTGTTACCCAGGGCTATCAATAAGATCACCATGGGATAAAAAATTTTCCCCCATCCCACGCATTGAGGATAATTGGATGGGGTTGAGAAAGACCCAAATATCTTCTCCAAAATAAAATCTGAGGAGTGGCCCACCCCCAGATTCGGATCCATATGGGATGAAGGGAAAAGACGACATTCAAAATAAAGGGGGGGCTGTAATAGGGCTGGTGATGCCTTTTAGTCTTGTAACGCACCAAGCACCTCATGAGAGTGATAAAAACCAGGTTTTTAAAACCCTTTAATGGTCGTTTTATTGTTGTGTATTTTGATGATATCTTGGTATTCAAAAAATCTGAGGAAAAAACATCTTGAGCATTTGAAAATGTGTTTTGTTTTACGAAAGAGAATAAACTTTTCCCCCAATCTAAAGAAATGCACATTCATGTCAAAAAACTATTTTTCCCTTTGGGGCCCATGTCAGCAGTGAAGGGGTGATGGTGGATGATAGAAGGTGAAAGTGATTAGGGGAATGGCCTATTCCAAGAACCGTTACTGAGTTGAGAAGCTTTCTGGGCTTGGCTAGTTTTTTAGGAGATTTTTAAAATTTCCCGGGGTTTACAGTCGCTGAAACCCTTAACTGAATGTTTAAAAAAGGGGTTTAAATTCCGATGGAGCGAAGGGTGAAGCAAGTTTCATAGACTTGAAGAAACGATTGTGTAGTGCCCCTGTATTAGCATCCCAGTTTTTGAAAGTTATTTGAAGTAGTTGCGACGCTATTTGGAGTTGGAGTCGGGGCGGTACTGTCATAGGAGAAGAGCCAAATAGCATTTTATAGTAAAAAGTTGTTGAAAGCCAGGGGGAATTTGGGTTTCTACATATGAAAAGGGTTTCTATGCCGTGGTAAAGAGCTCTTAAAATATGGGAACACTATTTGGTTGGAAAGGAGTTCATCTTGTATTCGGATTGGGGGGCTCTTAAACATTAAGTGGCCAAACCCGGATAAGTAAGGACATGCACGCAAGGTGGATTGAGTTCTTACAAAGGTTTCCTTTCAGACTGATGACAAGTCGGGTGTGCAAAAAAAGGGTTTAGCGGGACGCCCGGGAGTAAAAGAGCTGATGTCCTACTCACTTTTGAAGGGCGGACATCGTTGATTGAAAGCCCTAAAGGAGCTGTCAAAGGGGGATGGGACTTCAAAGAAACGTAGACAAAATGTGCCAACGGGGAACCCTTGTAAAGACTCCATATTCACGATGGTTACTTAATGAAAGGGAATTTTTTGGGTGCATCCCTGAGTCTCCTTGGGGGGAAAAGCTTATCCGAGACCTGCATGGTGGGGGAATTGGTAGGACATAGGGGCAGAGAAAAGACCCTAGTTGTATTTAAAGAAAGGTTTTTTTAAAGCCTCGTTAAGGAGGGATGTTTTTTGGGAATTGGGGAAAAGGGGTGTTATTTTTGGGCCAGGTGTCAAAAGGGAAATTTCCCAGAACACTGGCCTATATCCCCCTCCCCCCGTGCCAGCGAACATTTGGGGACCTGTCAATGGACTTTGTATTTGGGTTTTTGCCTCATCCCAAATTTGAGGTGGACTCGGGTTTTTGTTGTAGTTGCGGGGTTTTCCAAGAGGGCTCACTTTATCCCCTGTAGAAAGATGCTGATGCCAAAGCAATCGCACGGCTATTCTTCAAGGAAGGGGTTTCCCGTCTACAGGGGGCCCCAAAGTCCAAACCTCCGACAAAGATTTGCAAGTTCCTTAGCCACTTTGGAGGACTCTTGGTATATGTTTGACTCATCTCTGAATTACAACAAAAAGCTCATCCTCAAACCCTTGGTTTAAACGGAGTAACCAATCGGCCCTCGGGGAAACCCCATTAGAAGCATTTTCCATGAGAAGCTAGGGCAGTGGGTCAAGCGTTGGCTCAAGTTGAATTCGCTTACAATGTTCCGTCCACCGAAAAATTGGAAGGTCACCCTTCTCATAGTTTACACCAAAAAGCCACAACACCACTGGGCCTAATCCCAAAATTTCCTAAGGAAAATTTGGGGGGTGATGTCGTTTCTAAGCATATGGCGGAACAATTTCCAAACCACCACAGCGGAAGTTTGATGGAAGATAGAGGGAAAACCCAAAAATACAAAGGGGCTGCAGATAAAACATAGACGGAAGAAAAATATTTGCCCTGGGCGGGTCAGGGAATTTTACCTTTTTTAAAAAAAGGGGTTCCCTGCGGGGGCAGATACGGGGAAAAACCCCCAAAAAAAATATGGGGCCCTTTTGAAGTAAAGTGCAAGATAAACGACAATGGTTTCATTGTACAACTTCCCGAAGATATGAACATTTTTTGTACTTTTTAAAGTGGCGGAATTATCTTTTTTCCACCCCCGATGGGCACACCCCTAATCTTGACGTAAGCTCGGGGTCGAGCTCTTCATTGGTGGGAGAGAAGATGCAGGGCACGGGCTGATCACGTTTGTTTCACGGTTTGTGTAACAGGGCAAGGGAATTCCAGAAAAACACCGGCTTCATACCGGCCCCAAAAGGGACGACCCTATTCTTGGTCAAGATTTCTCCCAGAAACATACACGGTCTCCATACACAGGGTAGAGGGACGACCGTGTTTCTCGGGTCAGGATTTCTCCCGAAGCATACAAAGGTTCTATACACCGGGGCCCGGAGACACGGGCCATGTATTAAGCCAGAAATATCCCCCGAAGCTTACACAACCTGTATGCACGGCCGTGTACTTTTCCCGACGACGGACGTTTTTATACTTATATTTATTTCCCTTTTGTTCATAATTTTTTTCCCCTTTTTTCATGTTTTTTCTGAGAGGTTAAAAAGTTATTAGGTCATTTTCGGGTTTTCGTTTTATTATTGATTATTTAAACACACTTTTGAAAAGACGAGTTTCTCTGTTATCGATTGTGCGCAACCAAGATTTCTTTAAGGAATAATTCATCTTTATTCTTTGTTGTTTGTGAGACTAATCCTAGAGTCGGATTCGTTTCGTTTACGCTTTCCGCGCTACGTCAATATACCCTAACGATAAAAGACCAAATTATCCTCCAGTTCTTATAATTTCCGTTTTTGACTTAGCTCTCCTTTATAATTTATATTAAATAAAATAATTAGTCCAGATATTTATAGATAATTACTGTGACATTCTTATATTTGAGAATATTCTGTTTTTATTTTATAATAAAGAGATTTTCGTATTGGATGTGCCGCTAAGTTAATGTAAAATGCATTAAAAACAATTTCACCTACTTCTCTAGTAAGTTATTAAGTTTTGGTAACATTACTAGACACAAGATTGTTCAGCACAATCTTTTATTTTTCAAATGGCGGTGGTTGTGACCACCCACACCATAAAATTTTAACAAATTAGAAGAAGAAAATAGATTTCAGGATTGTAAATAAAATTGCAATGACCAATTTACTTCTTGCTTAAAAGGAAATAGTTGCAATGCAATGTAAATGACCTTTCTATAGGACAACATATTTGAGTAATATTTATGATAATAGACTCGCTTGCATTGTCCTCCCGGGCTACGTAGTAAGTTGCCATGTGATTTGAGAATTTCAAGGCGTGACAACTATCATCAACTCATTTTATTATTATGCTAATTAGAATTGGAGACACAGCATTGAGAAATTTCTAAAACCGAAATACACAATTTGTTCGAATCATGTAAAGAATAAAGAAAGGTTTATTATTATACTATATTGTTAAAGCAAAAAAGAACTTGAATTTTGATATCACGCAATTTGTTATACAATTTTCTTGGTCTCGAGTATAGTGAATGAGTGCGAGTTAATAGCCAAATGGGTAGTTATTTTATAATCTCACTATAAAAATCGTTAATATCTTGTTTAGTTATATTACTTAACACCAATTTATATAATCAGTTCAACTTAGTAGTAAACCGCTTGGATTTGCTTTGTTTAAAGTATATGTGTATCGCGTGTTGTTTAGTAAAAAAAAAAACTACCTTGACTTTGCTTACTAACTTTAAAGAAAAATAACAAATGAATGGTTCAACATCATTTTCGCATGCCTATAGCACAAAAGTAATTCATTAAATATGTAGAATTTAAAAAAAAAATATTTGATAAACATAATAAGTAAAATGATAATGAGTGTGTAAGGCAATTGTTAAGATGATCATAATAAGGCATATGTGTATTGTTTTAGTATTAAACTGCTTGGATTTTCTCTATTTAAAGCATGTGTACCGTAAATGTACACTTTAATACTTTATTATTAACTTTAAACAAAAAAATAAACA
>JBBMOL010001183.1:0-46399 GCA_037954665.1 Laguncularia racemosa
TTCAATTGCTTGAGGACAAGCAAGAGTTTAAGTGTGGGGGAATTTGATAGAGCCATTTTATACTCAATCTTATAGTAGAATTGTGTTTAATTTATTATTAATTTTATAGAAATCATAAGGAAATGGTACTTAATTTTATTATGATGATAAATCGGGTTTAATGATCAAGAGTGCTAATTCAAGTGATTTAGAGGAGTCATCTACAATTTGGATCAATGTAAAGGGATTTACACCGCCGGCGTACAAGGGAAGTACACGGGCGTGTACTAGCTTGAAGAACCAATAGAAGCTTACACGGTTTAAATACACGGCCGTGTATAACAGTGAGTTGAGACCGTGTATATGGATAAGTTTGGCCGTTTAAGGAGAATCTTTCGGTTTTCTTATATATATCTCTTCGTTTTCCAAAAAGGGGAGTTGAAGAGGTGAAGAAACCGAATAGGAAAAGGCAGGAGACACCTGAAACAAAGACTTTTCATATTTTTTCACTCTTTGATTTTGTTTGGTGATGAACATGTGTGGCTAAACAGATTTTCTAGCCTAAAGATCATCAAAAGTTTAGTTCTTCAAGAATTGTGGGATCTAATTGATTTGTTTTTATTCTATTTCCCTTTGTTTTTTAGGTATTTATATATCTTCTGAATGTTTTGTTATTATTATCTTGTTTGATTGGTATGAATTAGAGCTCTTCTATTCAATTAGCAAGTTAATTTTTTGTCAACTAGAACGTTAGATCTGTAATTGTTTGATAGTTCTAATTTTTGTGACACAATAACATGTTTGATTATAGAATAGATAGTTAAATTCATGTTAGGAGATATATAATCTTGTTTAAATAGGTATCTTATAATCTACTGGCATGAATTGGTAGTCTCTCTTGTTTTTAATGCTATTGATAGATTAAATCCTAAGAGTTTGTTTAGGGTTATTTAATCAATAAGAGAAGTAATCAAAGAGCTTGTTTTGATTATCAAGAAAGTAAGGAGAGATAGGTTATTAGATCTTGTTAATAACCATAACCAGTTTATCTTAGATAAATAATAGAAAATATTTGCATCAATTATCAGTTCTATGAATTAAACTATAATGATTCCTTTGGTTAGGCTTTCATCATTATTCAATTTTATTATCTGATTTCAGTATTATTTCAATTTAAAACAAAACCCAATTCTTCTTTTTCTCTCTATTCCTTTTAATAGAAATATATTTAACCAATCCCTGTGGATACGACCTTACTGACTGCTGTATACAAATTATATAATTGTTTAGGAATAGGTTTTAATATGTTGGATTCGACACCCATCAAGTTCAGATGCATTTACCTATAATAGCATCATTTGTGCTTTGTAAAATATTTTTGTGTAATTGGAAAATTCCTATTGTAATAGATGGCTAATCCGACAGTCGACCACCTCCTCCGCAAAGAAAATCCAAGTTTGCAAACCTTTAGATCTAGAATTGGTACTAGGCCATTGGTTCACTCTGTACGACTTTGAAGAACAGGCCTTCATCCAACAAAGTTTAGGGCCCATCCTTTGACTGATGAAGATGGAAATAAACTTACCTTTGGGCTATCCTCTATCTATGGGAAATCGAGCCTATGGCTTTCTTATCGACCTTTGCCGCAATGGTGGTCACAATATCCACTTCATGAACACCTGCCACTCTCGGTCTTGCTCTGGCGTTTCTCCATTGATGGTTGTTCTTGCCCATGTTCTCAAACAATTCTAAAGTCTCTTCAGGAGTCTTGACATCAAGTGTGCCACCAGCAGCAGCATCGATGGTTTGTCGCGTCGGATAGTCAAGCCCATTATAAAAAGTGAGGCTTGAAACCCCAGTTAGGCATTTGGTGGGTGTGGGCAAACCCCCTAAGCAAGTCCTTAAATCGCAACCAAAAAGCTTCATGGAGTGGCTCATTTTCCAACTGAAGGAACGATGTGGTATCATTCCTCAACCTGGCAGTTTTAGATTGCGGAAAGTAATAGTACCAAAAATGTTTCCGCCAGCTGGGTCCAAGTCGTGATGGAGTCCCGTCCAAAGAATGAACCACTGCCTCGCTTTTCCTCTCAAAGTGAAAGGAAACAGACGCAACTTTAGTGCCTCATCGGACACCCCGTTCTGTTTAACGGTAACACGGATGTCTAGGAACATCTGAATATGAGCATGGGGGTCCTCGTCAGGTAACCCATCAAATTGGCATTGATTGTGGATCCATATTCATTGTAGAGGCCTTGATTCAAAGTTGTTGGCCTCTATTGCAGGCATCACTATACACGATCCGGTACTACCCAAAGTAGGCCTAGCGTACTGAACCATGGTCCTACGTTCGTCCGCCATTGCTTTAGTTATGAGATTCCTGCTGTTCACTGATTGACTGTTCTTATCTACTGAATTCTCACTCTCACTCAGCAGCAGTTCCTCTTCACTCACAACAGGTTCAGCACTCTTTAATTTCCTTCTGATTTTCGATCAATTTTCTGGGTCGAATTCAAGGAGTTTAGAAGAAGAATCCTTGTCATAAACTGCAGAGAAAACCAACTTAATTAGTTCCCTTTCTAAGAAAGTAAAAAACCCAAAGGATAACAAATGATAAGAGAAGAAATGGTCAGATTAGTCAGCGTTTGTGTTCTTAATAACGCCGATCCCCGGGAACGGCGCCAAAAACTTGTTGATTGAATCGCAATCATACGAATTAAAATCCTTTTTACTCCGATATTTCCCTTGCGATCAATTAGGCAAGTGCACCTATCGATTACAGTAGTATAGAGTTTAAGCACGGATATCGTTCCCTCAGGGATCTACAAGTACTAATACTAACCTCAAACCGACTATCTAACCGCACAATTTCGAGGTGAATTGACTTACCAAATTACCTAAATTAAACTAAATTATCTAATAGAAATTAAATCAATGGATATCAAACAATGAGTTAAATTATCAAATTCAATGTTCCAACGCGTACCCCACTCTTACTACTCATCTAATTACTATGCAACTTCAATCCTTAGAAAACTAATTAATGAGTACTGATTATCTCTGATCCGCGGGGCATCTAACACTAAGTTAATCTTTCTTCCAAAATCACTAACTCCTAATTTCTAACCGTATTAACAAAGATCCCTCTTTTATTAACAACAATCAGAATTGCATGATTATACCACAACCCTCAATTAGATTAAATCGTTATATCCAATCTAATACGGAAAACTTATGCTTTCATCCTAGATTGCATACAAGCCTTTTCATCCGATGTATGATCTATTCAAATAAGAGATTTCCCAATCAACTTATCAGAAATCAATGTAATCTAATGCTGGCCAAACATCAAATCAACAATATATAATAAAAAACATGGATGAAATCAGAGATGCTCAATCGGTCATTAATTTTGCAATAAACCCAATGTTACATAGTAATCAGACTTTCGTAAGATTCGGGTACGAATAATTAGCTACACATGGTTCTAAAAGGAATAACAAAACGAAATAATCAAATCCATGTGTGAAACACTTCTAAAAATTAAAGCTCGAAAATTCCTTTGACTGTTGTTGTTCTCCAAAATTCCAGGATGTTTTTTCTGCCTTCTCTCTCCTCTTTCTCTTCTTCAAAAAACGACTATTTATACCTAGGGTAGCTTCCTCTCTGGGCGGTAGAAGATATCCTTCAAATATGGACGAAAGATTTAAAGATATCTTTCCTTCGATAGATACACGGTCATACTACACGGGCGTGTAGATAAACCGTGTATGTCTCTGAGTCAGTGAACTCTGGGCGTGTATATCCACACGGCCGTTTGCAATAGTCGTGTATTATCTCTGTCTTCTTTGTTCTTTGTACACGGTTGATTACACGGGTGTGTATTCCCAACCGTGTGTCCTCCTCAATGTGTTACTATGCACGGTTGGCTTACACGGGTGTGTATTCCAACCTGTACTGGTCTGTCCTGAAAAACTCTTCTTCCACGCTGATACACGGGCGTGTATCCGAACCGTGTAATCTCCTGATTCCTTCACACGGCCCGTTTATAAAACCGTGTGACTTCCTTTAACTTCAAAGCATTCCCTTTTACTTGCTTTTATCTCCAATTCGTTTGAATTTAGTACTTTTCATCAAATCATCCTTTTCCCTCCTGAACATGAAATATAAATCAATTAAAGCATCATAATCTTATATTTTCACGCCCAATTATCTCAAAAATTGACTTAAATCATCTCCAATTATAAGAGTTAAAATAGATTTATCAAATTTCTCCGCACTTAAGCATTTGCTTGTCCTCATGCAAATTACACATATGGAAGTCTCAATTCTCAGAATTCTTAAAACTCAGGAAAAAATTCAATCATTAACCCCACTTTATACCAGGATACCCAAACCATTTTCCACAATTCGCCTTTCTTATACTCAATCTTGTTAAGCACTTGTATTCAAAATACCAATAGTAGATTTCCATATTAATCCAAGTAAGTGAAACTTTTACCCTTTATCATTTAACCAAAATCTCAAAGTTAAGATCGGACTTACAATCATAGAACTCAGGCATATACATCCACTTATTTCCTGGATCTTTTTTCCTTTTTGGATTGGGAGTTCAACCTTTTAGTACCTTTTCTTAGTCAATTAACCCATGTAACGAACTTTTAATCGATAATCCTAGGCTTGTTACCCCAAGTTAACAGACGTTATCCCTCAAGCATAGAGGGCGTCCCTCGGATTTACTTGTTCGGGTTGAATTAACTAATCAATCCCTTCTTCTTTTTTTTTTTTTTAGTGAATAAGAGCGGTTTCCTTGGCCAGTAAGTCCCAGACCAGACGATCTTAGGCTACTAGTTTTTAAGATACCCCTTCGAACCTCTACCACTCGAATCCAAATATTCTAATTTAAAGCCTCAATTTAGTTCAGTTTTCTCGGATTTTACTCATAACCCTTGTAGCGAGCTTTCAGCCAATGATCCCAAGTTCATCACCCAAGTCAATAGATGTTATTCCCCAGAAAGGGCACCCCTCGGACTTAATTACTCGAGTCAATGAGATCCAATTCTGAACTATTTGTTATTGTTCATCATTTTTTTTTCATCAAATTACTCCCAATTTGTGTTCTATTCCATTATTTTGTAAGGGAAAATCACCAAGCTATAAGTATCACTTGTCCTTCATTCAAGATCGCAAAATCAAATCCTAATTCTGAAATGAAAGCCTAAATAACAAGTAAGTCTCCCCTCACATGGATACCATACTATAACTCTAAAAAGGTAAAAGAGAATACAAAATAAGAGAATAATACAAAATTCGAAAAATTTCCCATGAAATAGCTGCCTATACAAGTGGAATTTTATGTTTCCTGAGCAAACTATTTCCACTCATTAAGCTTCCAAATGTTACTAAACAAGGGAAATTGAGCATTATTTAAAAGTCCATAAGTTCATTGCTCTTGTGATATCTTTCTGTTCTTTCTATTCCCTTTCCCACACTTAAAATCAGACATTGTCCCCAATGTCTACCCACAAAGTACACTAAGGAAATAAAATAGAAACAATAAAAGAGAAAGAAAAATGAAACTCCCCTGAAATCTATAAGTGGCAAGTCATTCACAGGGAAACTCCATTAAAGTGCAAAATCCTCGAATCATCCTTCTGAGATCATCAGCTTTCAACATTCAATCAGCACCAGCGAAAGTCTAAATGGGTATAGATAAAATCTAAAAACAAAACACACTAAAAGAAAAACTAAAAGAAATGATTATCACCAAAACAAATAAGCACAAGTCAATATCATCCAAGTTTATCACAGATAGTCAAAGTCACAGCGAATAGTCAACAAAAATAATTTAGGGTTAGACAGACAAGTTAGCAAATAGTTAGGAAAAATCAGTCATCATCCTTCTTAGACACATAGTCTTCATCGTCGGAGCTTTCCTCAGCAACCATTTCGCTCCGTACCTGGTCTGTGGGGGCTTTCCTCTGATGGAGCAGGTGGAGCAGAAGACGATCTTCCCTCAGTATGCCTCTGTCGGCTGATCGGTTCGGGAGGGATCACGTCTTCTTCGCTTGAGCTGGCACAGGAAGAGAACTGAATGTCTAACTTCTCACCAAGCTTGGTGAAGCAATCGATTAAAAACTTCTTCAGTCCCTTTTGCCGTTTTTCCATCTTAGTGATCTTCTGCTTCATCATCTTCTGGCTTTTCTTTATCTCTCCCACATCACGCGATAGCTGAGAAAACAGCTCTAGCATCGCACATGGACGGACGGTTCAGCCTGCAGTTGTGGTTCCTCTTCTTCCTCTTCCCCTTATTTCCTCTTCAGCGCCAGCGTCAATTGGTTGAAAATTCCAATCGCTTAATATCCTAACTTTAAGCTTCAGAGATCGCCCAATGAAATCACTAGGTGCTGGATGTGGGAATAGACCCAGATTTTTCAAAATTTAATAATTAAAGCACCTAGGAAAACCCCTTTCGGTCCTTTCTCTGCCTGGCGCTGAAGACAAAAAGCGGCAAAAAACACCCACATTGATGGGGTTCCAGTATGCATGGCCCACAACTGAAATAAGTCTCTGGCGTTAACAACGCCCTCTGAATCGATCCTACCAGTGGTAGAGCAAGCCATAATGTAATGTAGGATATGATGTACTCTATTTCTCAGTTGAGAGGCCTTGGTGTGAGAGGCACTGTAGGCACCAATACCATATCGAGTCCATAAAGAGATAGAGTTCGCTGGGCCCCACGAAACCCGGGAAGGGCGCGAAACTCAGGGGTTTGAAGAAAACCCTCATCATAGATGCCCATAGCCTCTATGAACTCAGTCATGGACATCTATGGTACTCACCTTGGGCTAGAAACTCAACTTCGTTTGTTACACCAGCATTCATTGTTCCTGAGATCTTGAAGGTGGCTAAGAAAGTAAGAATTAACTCCTCGTATAAGTCTTCTTCGATCATGAACAGGTGAAACCAGGCTCGGTCAGCTAAGAGCCTCTCAAATTGTTAGACCAACCCAAATCTTCTCAAAACGTCCTAGTCCAACACCACATTCGGTTTGATGACCTTTTTTTGACTTATATAGGGTAAAGAGTTCTTTATCCTTCTCTCGAATATTTACAGGGTATCGAAGAGCTTCAGATTGGCTTGAACTACCCGTTTCGGATCGGCTTCTTTTCTTCTTTTGAGCACAGTCTTGACGCGTGGCATCTGAAAAGGGAAATAAGCAGAACCTGATCATACCAAGAATAAAAGAGTCTAAAACAAACAAAGCCCGTAGGTAATACATCAAATAACCACATCGCAAAACAAAGAACTCCACCATTAGCATCACGGAAGCACGTAAAACCATCAAAATTAAGGTTCACAGTATCATACACAGTTCTTAGGCACGGGAGTGTATTGTAGCCGTGTATAATCAGAAAATCCCCGCCAAAATTTGAAAAACAACTCATAACGGCCGTGGTATTGCAAGAAATTACGAGAGAATCATCAATCACATGCAACTAATGGTGCTTAAAGCAAAAATCCCTTTAGCATGCAATCCAAAATACGTTCCAATCACAAAGGATCACGCATGAACGGTTCGAAACCCTAGATTTTCTAATCCAAACAGCGATCGAGAAATGGAGAATGGAAAAACTTCACAAATCGCATGAAAAAACATCATCCATACTCAGATAAACAAAAGCCCTAAGGTTTCATTATCCTCCACATGTCATAACATGCCACATTCATATGGAAATTTGACATTGAGTGAGAAAATAGAGAGGGAAGCAAGACAAAGGAAAAAGAATGAGAAAGATCTTACCTTGTCAAAGCAATGGGAGAGGGAAACCAACAAGGGAATGGAAAGTGAATGATGTATAGAGAGAAAAGATATGTAGATGAGAGTGTACTGAAAATGAGGGGTACGGTTATCAAAAACGGTATAAATACCCGAACACACACGGTCCCCATACGCGGGCGTGTAATGCGCCCGTGTATAGGCCTAAGCTGCGAAAGCACGGGTATAACACACGGCCGTGTTATACAACCGTGTACCCTTCTTACTTCTAGTTAGAAAACTTACCTCTCATATACGGTTCTGACATACGCCCGTGTGTCCTGACCGTGTATTCCTCTGTGACTCGCTCCCTATATACGGATTTGATAAACGGCCGTTTCCTTAGCCGTGTCTACCTTGTTCAACATTTCCTTGTATACACGGTCAAGAAACACGGGCTTGTGTTTTGACCGTGTATTACTCTGTGGGTCACCGTTCTCTTCTACACGGGCGCGATACACGCCTGTGTATTTCATCCGTGTGTCTCCTGAAGGTTAAAATTTTCCTTCTCTTGATTATTCTTGAAGTCCATCTCCTCAAAAAGCTTCTTCATAAATACTCCTCTGCAAAAATTTGGAAAAAGAATAACAAATATGGTGATAACTCAAAACAAAAATGAAAACTTACCTAATTTCATGGGTTGCCTCCCATCAAGCGCTTTTTTTTAACGTTGTTTGCTCGACGAAATGAAGCTCCTTGTGATTAAGTCACCAGGGGGTGGAGTCTAAACTCCTCTTGGCCCTCTTTCTCCGCTTGAGTCCCAAAATACAGCTTCAGGCGCTGTCCATTTGCCTTGAAAGTGTGCCCATCCGGGTGTTCCAATTCCACAGCTCCATGGGGAAAGACTTTGTGTACTTTGAATGGTCCAGACCATCGCGATCTCAACTTGCCCGGAAAAAGTTTCAGCCGCGAGTTTTAACAAGAGAACGTGATCTCCCTCACGGAATTGTTTCGGTTGATGAATCCGCTAGTCGTGATACCTCTTCACCTTCTCTTTATAAATGCACATGTTATCATAGGCCATCGCGCGCCATTCATTGAGTTCGTTCAATTGAAACTTCCTCTGTTTTCCAGCAGCTTCTAGATCCATGTTGAGAGTATGCATAGCCCAAAAAGCTCGATGTTCCAACTCCACTGGCAGGTGGCAAGCTTTCCCAAACACTAGTCGGTATGGGTGGTACCTAAAGGAGTTTTGAATGCAGTCCTGTAGGCCCACAATGCATTGTCTAGTTTTTCCGACCAGTCCCTTCGGTGGTGCTCCACTGTCTTTTCAAGAATTCTTTTGAGTTCACGGTTTTGAAACTTCCACTTGAACCACTCGTCTGAGGATGATAGGGGGTTGCTAATCTATGGGTGACTCCATACCGCTTCAGCACTTTCTCCAATTGCACATTACAGAAATGTGTTCCCCTATCGCTAATTAAAGCCCGTGGTGCTCCAAACCTAGAAAAAAGTTTCTTTAAGAATTTCACCACTACTCTGGCATCATTGGTGGACAAAGCTTGGGCTTTTACCCATTTGGACACATAATCTACTGCCACGAGTATATACTTATTCCCGAAAGAATTTGGGAAAGGGCCTACGAAATCGATCCCCCACACGTCGAAGATCTCACACTCCAAAATGAAGTTCTGGGGCATCTCATCACGTTTTGATATACTACCCATACGTTGGCACCTGTCACATGTCTTCACAAAACTGAAGGAGTCTTTGAATATACTTGGCCAATAAAATCCAGATTCCAAAACCTTGTGGGCTATCCGATTCACACTATAATGACCACCAGTTGGCCCGGTGTGACAGTGCTTCAAAATCTCTTGCCCTTCTTGCTCGGTTACACATCGTCTAATCACTTGATCTGCACAAACACGAAACAAGAATGGTTCCTCCCAAAAATAGTTCTTTAACTCAACAAAGAACCGCTTCTTTTGCTGAGGCGTTTTGTCACTAGGGAGTACTTTGCAAACAAGATAGTTAGCAAAATCAGCAAACCAAGGATCGGAAGTGTCACTTACCTCGTTAATCTGATAAAGTCCTTCCTCTGGAAAAGCATCATCAATCTCATCTTCATCCAATTTCTCCAAATGCGGGTTCTCCAATCGAGAAAGATGATCAGCAGCTAGATTCTCCGCTCCCTTTTTATCCCGAATCTCCAAATCGAATTCTTGGAGAAGCAATATCCACCGAATGAGTCGCGGTTTGGCATCTGTCTTAGATAATAAAAACCTGAGAGCTGAATGGTCAGTGTAAACAATTACCTTAGACAAAATTAAATAAGACCAAAACTTGTCAAAAGCAAAAATTACAATAAGAAGTTCCTTTTCAGTCGTGGTGTAGTTCTCTTGAGCACCCGTGAGGGTCTTACTAGCATAATAAATAGGCTGAAAGTGCTTGTCCCTCCTTTGTCCCAAAACCGCTCCAACAGCAAAATCACTTGCATCACACATTAATTCGAAAGGGAGATCCCAATCAGGAGTCACCATGATAGGTGCTTTGGTCAACAATTCCTTAAGCTTATTGAACGCTTGAAGGCATTCATTGGTGAATTCATAAGGTATGTCCTTTTCTAATAACCGTGTCAACGGACGGGCTATTTTAGAGAAGTCCTTAATGAACCTTCTATAAAAGCCAGCATGCCCAAGGAAACTCCGAATGGCTCTTACTGAAGAAGGAGGTGGAAGTTTTGCAATTGTGTCCACCTTAGCACTATCCACTTCGATTCCTCTATGAGAAATTTTATGTCCTTAGAACAATACCCTCCTTCACCATGAAGTGACATTTCTCCCAATTCAAAACCAGATTTGTCTCTTCACATCGAATCAACACTCTCTCCAAATTATTGAGACAAGAATCAAAGGAATCACCAAAGACGGAGAAATCGTCCATAAAGACTTCCATAATGTCCTCTACCAAATCCTCAAAGATGGCTAGCATACACCGCTGAAACGTAGCCGGTGCGTTGCATAACCCAAAAGGCATGCGCCTATATGCGAAAGTACCGTAGGGACAGGTAAAGGTAGTCTTTTCGTGGTCCTCAGGAGCGATTTGGATCTGAAAATATCCCGACATACCGTCTAAAAAACAGTAGTATAGATGTCCTGCTAACTGCTCTAGCATTTGATCCACAAAAGGGAGGGGGAAGTGATCTTTGCGAGTTGCCTCATTCAGCCGTCTATAATCAATGCACACTCGCCATCCCGTAACAGTTCTCATGGGTATCAATTCGTTCCTTTCATTGAGGACCACAGTCATTCCCCCTTTCTTGGGTACCACTTGTACAGGGCTTACCCAAGAACTGTCGGAAATAGGGTAGATTAACCTTGCATCCAAGAGCTTAATCACCTCCTTCTTGACCACTTCTTTCATGTTAGGGTTTAACCTTCTTTGAGGTTGCACCATAGGTTTGAAATCCTCCTCCAACAGGATCTTATGGGTGCAAAACGAAGGACTAATACCCTTTATATCAGATATCTTCCAAGCAAGAGCACTCTTGTGCTCCTTCAAGACCCTTAGTAAGCTATCCCTTTGCTCCCTTGTCAGACCAGCTGAAATAATGACAGGGAGTTTAGAGTCGGCCTCCAAAAAGGCATATTCAAGGTACTCAGGGAGTTGCTTCAACTCAAGTTCTGGGGGTTCCTCAACCGACGGTTTCAATCTTCCGTCCTCACTGACCCCAATCTTCTCAAACCCCTTTCTACAAACTACTTCCTCACAAGTTCTCAGAGAGCTTTCACATTTTGAATCTCCACATTTTCACTCACTTCATCATCATCCGCTATCAAACTCAATTCAAGAGGATCTCTACACATCAACTCTTGCATAACACTCATTACCGACCTGTCAACATAATCTATAGCATAACATGTATCGTCGGCGTTCAAAGTTTGTTTCAGTGCTGTTGGGATTCTCACCACTAGTTCATCCTCCCCCACTCTCAAAACTAATCTTCCATCCGCCACATAATCATAGCTCTTGCAGTGGCAAAAAATGGTCGTCCTAAGATCAGCGGGACCTCCACATCTGCATTCATATCAAGGATTACAAAATCAACAGGGAAGATAAAGTTTTCTACCTTAACCAGGACGTCCTCAATGATTCCTCTTGGGACTTTGATCGAGCGATCTGCCAGTTGCAGGCTCATCCTCGTTTGCTTTGGCTCTCCCAAGTTCAGTTGCTTGAACAATGAGTATGGCATCAGGTTTATGCTCGCCCCGAGATCCGCCAAAGCTTTCTCCATCGGTAGTTCACCTATTAAGCATGGAATAGTGAAACTACCCGGATCCTTGAGCTTCTTGGGCAACTTGTTTTGCAAAATCGCCGAACACTCAGCTCCAATAACTGTAGTAGAGATATCTTCCAACCGTTTCTTATTCGAGAGCAAATCCTTTAGGAATTTCGCGTACCTGGGCATCTGCGCAAGAGCTTCCACAAACGGTATGTTGATATGTAATTGTTTAAACAAGTTTAGAAACTTACCGAAGTGCTCTTGATCCTTATCCTTTTTCAGACGTCCCAGATAAGGAATTGGAGGCTTGTATGGTTGAACAGTGGATGCTTTAACTTTCCCTTGAACACACTCTTTCTCTTTGATCTCCTCAGCCCCATGTTCCTTCTCAGCAACACCTTCTTCTTTCTTCTCAACCCCTTTTTCAAGCGCAACCCCTTGCACTCCAATAGTGTCAGATTGCAATTCCTTACCGCTCCTTAGAGTCACTGCCTTTACCTGTTCCCAAGGATTGGGTTCGGTGTTTCCAGGCAAGGATCCTTGCGGTCTTTCTGAAAGCAATTTTGCTATCTGACCCATCTGAGTTTCTAAGTTATGAATGGACGCCTCATGATTCCTTAGAGCTGCCTCTGTGGATTGTTGGCGTTGCTTGGATGTTTGGATGACTTGGAGATCATGTCCTCTAGACTGGACTTCTTTTCTGGAAGAGGTGGTGGAGGAGGCATTTGGAATCCCGGTGCAAGTGCTTTGCCCCGAGGGAATTGTGGATTACTTCATGAAAAATTGGGGTGATTGCGCCAAACCGGATTATAGGTGTTGCTGTAAGGGTTGTTCTGAGGCCTTGTAGGGTTACCTACATAATCAATCTGCTCTGTAGTCCCTTGTGCCATGAAATCGGTTGATGAATCGGTTGGATAATATAGGGGTGGTGTAGATATCACCATCCCATCGACCTTTCTAGCTAGAGCATCGACCTTTGCCGCAATGGTGGTCATCATATCCACTTCATGAACACCTGCCACTCTCGGTCTTGCTCTGGCGTTTCTCCATTGATGGTTGTTCTTGCCCATGTTCTCAAACAATTCTAAAGTCTCTTCAGGAGTCTTGACATCAAGTGTGCCACCAGCAGCAGCATCGATGGTTTGTCGCGTCGGATAGTCAAGCCCATTATAGAAAGTTGAGGCTTGCAACCAGTTAGGCATTTGGTGGTGTGGGCACCGCCTAAGCAAGTCCTTAAATCGCAACCAAGCTTCATGGAGTGGCTCATTTTCCAACTGAAGGAACGATGTGATATCATTCCTCAACCTGGCAGTTTTAGATGGCGGAAAGTAATAGTCCAAAAATGTTTCCGCCAGCTGGGTCCAAGTCGTGATGGAGTCCCGTCCAAAGAACTGAACCACTGCCTCGCTTTTCCTCTCAAAGTGAAAGGAAACAGACGCAACTTTAGTGCCTCATCGGACACCCCGTTCTGTTTAACGGTAACACGGATGTCTAGGAACATCTGAATATGAGCATGGGGGTCCTCGTCAGGTAACCCATCAAATTGGCATTGATTGTGGATCATATTCATTGTAGAGGCCTTGACTTCAAAGTTGTTGGCCTCTATTGCAGGCATCACTATACACGATCCGGTACTACCCAAAGTAGGCCTAGCGTACTGAACCATGGTCCTACGTTCGTCCGCCATTGCTTTAGTATGAGATTCGCTGCTGTTCACTGATTGACTGTTCTTATCTACTGAATTCTCACTCTCACTCAGCAGCAGTTCCTCTTCACTCACAACAGGTTCAGCACTCTTTAATTTCCTTCTGATTGTCCGATCAATCTCTGGGTCGAATTCAAGGAGTTTAGAAGAAGAACTCCTTGTCATAAACTGCAGAGAAAACCAACTTAATTAGTTCCCTTTCTAAGAAAGTAAAACCAAGGATAACAAATGATAAGAGAAGAAATGGTCAGATTAGTCAGCGTTTAGTGTTCTTAATATCGCCGATCCCCGGCAACGGCGCCAAAAACTTGTTGATTGAATCGCAATCATACGAATTAAAATCCTTTTTACTCCGACTCTTCCTTGCGATCAATTAGGCAAGTGCACCTATCGATTACAGTAGTATAGAGTTTAAGCACGGATATCGTTCCCTCAGGGATCTACAAGTACTAATACTAACCTCAAACCGACTATCTAACCGCACAATTTCGAGGTGAATTGACTTAACCAAATTACCTAAATTAAACTAAATTATCTAATAGAAATTAAATCAATGGATATCAAACAATGAGTTAAATTATCAAATTCAATGTTCCAACGCGTACCCCACTCTTACTACTCATCTAATTACTATGCAACTTCAATCCTTAGAAAACTAATTAATGAGTACTGATTATCTCTGATCCGCGGGGCATCTAACACTAAGTTAATGTTTCTTCCAAAATCACTAACTCCTAATTCTAACCGTATTAACAAAGATCCCTCTTTTATTAACAACAATCAGAATTGCATGATTATACCACAACCCTCAATTAGATTAAATCGTTATATCCAATCTAATACGGAAAACTTATGCTTTCTATCCCTAGATTGCATACAAGCCTTTTCATCCGATGTATGATCTATTCAAATAAGAGATTTCCCAATCAACTTATCAGAAATCAATGTAATCTAATGCTGGCCAAACATCAAATCAAAATATATAATAAACAACATGGATGAAATCAGAGATGCTCAATCGTCATTAATTTTGCAATAAACCCAATGTTACATAGTAATCAGACTTTCGTAAGATTCGGGTACGAAATAATTAGCTACACATGGTTCTCAAGGAATAACAAAACGAAATAATCAAATCCATGTGTGAAACACTTCTAGAATTAAAGCTCGAAAATTCCTTTGACTGTTGTTGTTCTCCAAAATTCCAGGATGTGTTTTCTGCCTTCTCTCTCCTCTTTCTCTTCGTCAAAGACGACTATTTATACCTAGGGTAGCTTCCTCTCTGGCGTGTAGAAGATATCCTTCAAATATGGACGAAAGATTTAAAGATATCTTTCCTTCGATAGATACACGGTCATACTACACGGGCGTGTAGATAAACCGTGTATGTCTCTGAGTCAGTGAACTCTGGGCGTGTATATCCCACACGGCCGTTTGCAATAGTCGTGTATATCTCTGTCTTCTTTGTTCTTTGTACACGGTTGATTACACGGGTGTGTATTCCAACCGTGTGTCCTCCTCAATGTGTTACTATGCACGGTTGGCTTACACGGGTGTGTATTCCAACCGTGTACTGGTCTGTCCTGAAAACTCTTCTTCCACGCTGATACACGGGCGTGTATCCGAACCGTGTAATCTCCTGATTCCTTCACACGGCCGTTTATAAAACCGTGTGACTTCCTTTAACTTCAAAGCATTCCCTTTTTACTTGCTTTTATCTCCAATTCGTCTTGAATTTAAGTACTTTTCATCGAAATCATCCTTTTCCACTCCTGAACATGAAATATAAATCAATTAAGCATCATAATCTTATATTTTCACGCCCAATTATCTCAAAAATTGACTTAATCATCTCCAATTATAAGAGTTAAAATAGATTTATCAAAAACCGACGCCTACGCAGCAGCAGAAGAAGAGGACTAGGAAATAGATTAGCATTGTACTTTTACTTTTTCATGTTTCAAGTATCGAACTCCAAGTTTCCAATAAAAATAAAATTTCAGTATTATATCATTAATCAATTGTTGGCTCCTTTATTTTTAGCATTTGTGTGATACATGCATTAAACTAAGAAAAATGCGTGCCTAGGTATCAAAGATAGCTCCCAAACAACCGAACCCTCCAAGGAGCCCAATTCACACCCGTTCAATGACCAAAATGGCAAACAGTGGCAACAACAACGACTACCGTAACAACACCAGCGTTGTTACTGCCTCGGACCCTAGGATCATATCCTTGGAACAAACGGTCCAGCAATTGACTGCCTAAGTCCACCTCCTAACTAAAAGTATTGGCCTCCTTCGCACCACCCAACCAACTTAGGTAGAACATTTTGGGGCCAGAAAAGGGAAGGCAGTAGAGGGCCAACCTCCAGAGTATGAGGAGATCAATTCCCACCTTAACCTAGCATTCGAGTATGAACTGAGAGTCGACCTCGGTCCAACCTCGAACAATATAAAGAGAGAAATGGAAGATATACAAAAGGAGATGGAAAGAAAGCTGTTCTAACAACTGGTTGACAAAATGAAGACACTAGAGGTGCTTGACGGTTTTGAACAAGCAGGAATCACTAGCCTACTGGTATATGAGGAAGAGGTGTACATGGAGAAGTTCAAGACCCTAGAGTTTGAAAAATATGATAACACTGGTTGCCCCAAGATGTATACAAGGCTGTATGTACGGAAGATGAGCAAATATGCCCAGTATGACCAACTCATGATCCAAACCTTCCAAGATAGCCTCACAGGCGTTGCCCTTGTTTAGTATGCGCACTTGGACTTCAGCTAAGTCAACACCTAGGGAAGACTCGCTCGGGCATTCTACGACTAGTACAAATTCAACATCGAAGTTGCCCCTTTGATGATGGATCTAGCAAATCTCTGAAAGAAACATGCTGAGTCTTTCAAGGAGTATGACTAGTGCTGGAGAGCTCAGGCTGCTAGGGTGACAACCCCAATCTCTGAAAAAGAGTTGACATTCATCTTCGTCAACACTCTAGAGAAGACTTACTTCTCACATCTGGTAGGCCAGACATCGTCCAGTTTCGCAGAAGTAATGGCAGCAGGGTGCTAAATCGAGAATGCCATCACATTAGGGAGACTCCAAATAGTAGACCCTCAAAGAATCACGTCATCTTAAAGGCCCGTAGGGGGTAGCAAAGCTTAGGAATCTACCGTCAGCATGGTTAACTCCAGCAAAGTAGACAGGTTTGGGTCTCGTGTGACATTTCAAACCACGAATGCCCCAATCCAACAATCACCAATGAATCACACCCAGGCTCTTAGGGTCACAAGACAGTTCACCCCGATATCGATCCCGCTCAGCCAGGTTTTTGCTCAGCTGGGAGTAGATAATTTGATTAGCTTTGAGATCCCAAGTGACTGGTACAAGCCAAGGAATTTTAACCCAAGCCTTAAGTGTGATTACCATATGGGCTAAGAGGGGCACTCCACAGATAGATGATGGAGGCTCCGAAATAAGATTCAAGATCTGATTGACGCTAGAATAGTGCAGTTAGACTTTGTCAACACACCAGCACCCAATGTCAACACTAATCCACTGCCTAACCATAAACCCACCGTTAATATGATCACATTTGAAGAGATGGACTCCAAATCAAAAGAATCCCTAAAACAGGAAAAAACAACAACGCAACAAGAAAGTCACTCCTGCCAAGTCTTAGATAAAACCCCTAAATCACAGATCAAGAGGAGATGGTTAGCTAGAGACCCAACAGTCGGTACCTTAGGCGAGTCACATGGGAGATTTGAGTATCTAGTGAATTACTCTTTCATCCTAATTGAGTATGGGCTACCTAGTAGATGGGGGCCCGGGTTTGAAAAAGAAGACAACCCGCTAAAGGAAAGAGAGAAGTCCATAAATATGATTAAATCAGACCAAAAACCGATAGTCAT
The DNA here is from genome assembly GCA_037954665.1 of Laguncularia racemosa. Taxonomy (NCBI): domain Eukaryota; kingdom Viridiplantae; phylum Streptophyta; class Magnoliopsida; order Myrtales; family Combretaceae; genus Laguncularia; species Laguncularia racemosa. The sequence goes on from JBBMOL010001183.1 coordinate 17,640, forward strand.
AATTTGCTATGAGGGACAATCTACTGAGGTGTAAATTCCAAAGAAGAGATGTATCCAATGTCCCAATACCCTTAGAGAGGTATAAGGTAGGACTATTTAACTATCAGCCCCTCGAGTAGGAGAGACCTCCCATCATAGGAGGAATCACTCGCTTTGGAGAATTTATGAACCTAAATACAAAATCTCAACCGAAGAGCCCAACACTAAGGTAGAGAAAGAGGAAGAAGAGGGGCTCTCTACACTCACGAAAATGGTCAAAGCAAGCGAATATAAGATCATGGAACAATTGAGCAAGGTTCTAGCCCAGATATCACCTATGGGCCTCCTCACAATGTCTGAGGCTCACAAGGAAGCACTCTTCAAAGTACTCAAACAGATCAAGGTACTAGAGGGCATCGCAACAGAGAAATTGAGCCATGTGGCAAATTCAATCTTCACCATAGATTAGATATCTTTCTCTCTCGAAGAGTTGGGAGAAGATAGAGACCAACATACGAAACCACTGTTCATAGTGGTGAAATGCAACGACACAATTTTCTCTAGAGTACTCATTGATAATGGATCTTCCCTCAACATATGCCCTTTGGCCACCCTTGACCTGCTGGGAGTCGATCCAAGCAACATCAAGCCAAGCTCGATAGTGGTTAGGGCCTTTGATGGGTCCAAGAGAGAAATAGTGGGGGAAATCAACTTGCCAGTGGAAATTGGTCCACGGGTGTTCCATTTCTCCTTCTAAGTCCTCGACATTTCAAGGTCTTTCAATCTACTATTGGGAAGGCCGTGGATACATACCGTTGGAGCTATACCCTCAAGTCTCCATCAGAAGGTCAAGTTCATAGCAAATGGATAGATCATCATCGTGATGGGAGAGTAAGATTATTTCATCTATAAAGAGACCGCTATACCCTACATCGGGGAAGACGGTTCCGAAGACTTTAGTCTCCAAATATTTAACGAGGTGAGTGTGGTAACTAGTAAGGAAGGCCATCAGTTTAAGGAGGGATAGCAAGGGACGTTTGGGCTAGGGTACGTTCCTATATCCCAAGAAGAGGCGCAAGCAAGGGGTATTAGGGGCAGAAAGAAATAGACGCCTAGAGATACCCGTATGCATCTTCCACCCCTCCAACAATCATTCAGGCAAGCAACTACCGTTCAAGAGCCAAGGATAAGAGAAACCGACGTTAGCAATAGAGGCTCGGCCTCTCGCACATTTGATCAGCATCCAGCTTTAACAATTGGTTCTGTTATCCTATTAATAGCACTAAGTCAGCTCAAGGATTGGAACAATTATTAAACAAATTTCTATTGTGATTATTTTTCAGATTCAATAAATTACAACTTATCCCTTTTGCTCATATATACATGCTCTCGCTCCACTTTACCCATAGATCCCCTATTGTGGAACGTTTAGGGACATTTTGTGTAGGTAAGTAATGAAAACACCAATATTATTTTCCAACATTGCTGGGTCAGCCGTTGGAGGTGATGTCCTTAACCATGAAATGATATAAGAAAATTAGCAAAAACATGAACAAAGTAAAATTTGAATCGACAAGCTGATGGAGACAGTAAATCTAGGAAGCGCTGAGGAACCAAAAAACCTCAAGATTAGGGCCAGTTTGAGTGACGGGCAGAAGCGTGAGATAACCGAGCTGTTGATTGAATATGCAGATGTATTCTCCTGGTTGTATGGTGACATGCCAGGACTCGACCAGTTGATAGTAGTTCACAAGCTTCCTATGAGGGAGGATGTCAAACCTAAAAAACAAAAATTGAGAAGGTTTAGGCCTGACATCTTACTAAAGATTAAAGGGGAAGTCAAAAAGCTACTAGAAGTGGGATTCATTGAGGTGTCAGATTACCCGGAATGGGTAGCAAATATAGTCCTCGTTCTAAAAAAGAATGGGAAAGTGCGAGTATATGTAGACTTTTGAGATTTAAATCAAGTTATGCCAAAAGACAACTTTCCTCAACCTCACATCGATGTCCTGGTAGATAATACCGTAGGGAACCATCTTTTCTCATTTATGGACAGTTTCTCAAGATATAATTAGGTAAAAATAGCTGAAGAAGATAAAACTAAAACAACCTTTATTACAACATGGGGAACTTTCTATTACAAAGTTATGCCTTTCGATTTGAAAAACGTTGGGGCAACATATTAGAGAGCCATGGTCACGATACTTCATGACATGATGCATCGAGAGGTGGAAGTATATGTGGACGACATGATAGCCAAGTCTAGAGGAGGAGAAAGCCATGTGGTTATCCTAAGGAAATTGTTCAAGCGACTAAGAAAGTTTCAGTTCAAGTTAAATCCTGAAAAGTGTACTTTTGGGGTCACAACAGGCAAGTTTTTATGGTTTGTCATAAGTCGAGAAGGCATCAAAATCGGCCCTGTCAAAGTAAAGGCCATACTGGTACTGCCCTCTCCACGCACTCAAAAAGGTGTGAGGTTTGCTGGGAAGGTTGAATTACATAGCCTGTTTCATCTCACAGCTTACAGACAAATGCCACCCACTATTCCGTCCGTTAAAAAAGAATGCCACGGTAGAATGGGATGATGAATGTGAAGAAGCATTCAGAATGATCAAAGACTATCTCATAAATCCCGCAATCTTGATAGTTCCAAAACAAGGAAAGCATTTATTCTTATACCTTACGATACTCCCTAAATCTATGGGGTGCGTGTTGGGATAGAGAGATGAAGAGGGGAGAGAACATTCCATATATTATCTAAGCAAGAAATTCATAGATGGGGAATAGAGTATTCTGAAATAGAGAGGACTTGCCGTGCTCTGATTTGGGTCATGCACCGGTTGAGGAAGTACACCCTTTACTACCCCATCAAGTTGCTGACATGACATGATCCTTTGAAATACTTGGTAGAGAAACTCGTTTTGTTAGGGGGAATCTCCAAATGGCAAATGCTCTTATCAGAATTTGATATCACATATGTAAATAAAAACTCGTTAAAAAGGCAATCTTTAGCTGACCTGTTGGCAGAACACCTAGTTGAGGGAGATCCCCAAGGATCACCAAGCCCAATTCCCTGATGAAAAGATATTAACAACGAAGGGCGAACCAACAGAAGACTATGGGATAGATTAAAGCCCTAAATGGAAGATGTTCTTTGACGGAGCTGCCAATGTATTTGGTTGTGGGATCAGGGCAGTACTAATATCACCAGAAGGAACACAATTCCCTTCAGCAACGAGACTCACATTTCCATATACTAATAATATCGTGGAATATGAGGCGTGCATCCTTAGCCTCAAAATGGCTTGCCACATGGAAATCCGTGAATTAGAAGTCTATAGAGATTCTTCACTCATCATATTACAGACAAGAGGGGAATATAAAACTAAAGACCCCAAATTGGTACCATACCATCAACATTTGACAGAGCTGATCGACGAATTTGAAGCAGTTACCTTCACATACATCCCGAGAACTCAAAATTAGTTTGCAGATGCCTTCGCTACATTAGCATCTATGATTCAAATAATAGGGGGAGCCGAAGTCCAACCATTGAAAATAGAAATCGAAAATTAGCCCGCCTACTGTTTAGTAATCGAAAAAGCACAAGATGATAAGCTTTAGTATCACGATATCAAAACTTTCCTCTAAGAAAGCAAATACCCCAAGATGGCTAACAAAAATGACCAAAGAACACTTAGAAGGTTAGCAAGTCACTTCTTACTAGATGGGCCTGTGCTTTATAGAAGATCACCCGACACTACATTGTTAAGATGTGTGGATAAAAAAGGGGCAAGTGAACTAATGAAAGAAGTACAAGAAGGAGTATGTGGACCTCACATGAACGGCTACATGTTGGCCCAAAAAATTATGAGAATGGGCTACTATTGGTTAACCATGGAATTGGATTGTATCAAATATGTCAAGCACTATCACTTGTGTCAAGTTTATGCAAACCAAATAATTGTCCCACCTAAAGAACTTCATTTGTTGTCTGCACCATGGCCTTTCTCCATGTGGGGGATATACATCATTGGCCCAATCACTCCAAAGGCATCTAATGGTCACGGATTCATATTGGTAGCCATTGATTACTTCACCAAGTGGGTAAAAGCTTTGTCATATGCCAGTGTCACAAAAGGGGTAATAGTTTGATTCCTGAAGAGGGACATAATAGCTCGATGTGGAGTTCCTGACTCAATTATCACTGACAATGGTACCAACCTCAACAATAAGTCGATGATAGATTTGTGTCAATAGTTCCATGTAAACCATAGAAATTCAACTCCCTAATGACCTCAAATGAATGGGGCAGTGGAAGCAGCCAACAAGAGTATCAAAAGAATTATCAAGAAAGTGATAATCACTTACAAAGATTGCACGAGATGCTACCATTTGCCCTCATGGCTTACAGAACCTCAATTCAAACATCTATTGGAGTTACCCTTTATTCTCTAGTATACAGTACTGAGGCAGTCCTACCGGTTGAAGTTGAAATACTATCCTTCAGGATCCTATTAGAAGCGCAGTTAGATGAGTCGGACTGGGTAAAGAAGAGGCTTGATTAGTTGAATTTGATTGACAAAAAAAGACTCGCTGCATTATGTCATGGCCAGTGCTATCAACAAAGAATGGCCCGAGCATTCAATAAGAAAATGAAACCTCGATGTTTTAAAGAAGGAGATCTGGTGCTAAAGAAAGTTCTCCTGAATGCTCAAGATTTGAGAAGGAAGTTCACCCCAAACTATGAGGGCCCATATGTTGTAAAAAAGGTGTTTTCAGGAGGTGCTTTAATATTAACTCAGATGGATGGCCCGGAATTGAGAGACCTCATTAATATGGATGCTGTTAAGATGTACTATCTATAGGCAAGAAAATTGAGATTTTGCTAATGTTTATGAATGCCAATATTCGGTGCAAATTTCACTGAGCTTAGTTTTCATTCCTTTTACAAGTAAAGTTAATGTCTCTGAATGATCGATTATCTTGATCAATTGTCGTCAAACAAACCTTCGTATACACATTACCCATCACCTCACAATGAACAATGAATATTGAAATGATAATAAATCTTAATAGATTTTGAACATAATTTTACCTGTTGTTGAGCATTAAACCTGTTGCATTAATAAGATAACACTACAATCACAAGAGTCATGCTCACAAGAAGGAAAATAAATCAAGACCCTCAGCCCTGTTTGAAGCAAGAGCAAGCAAAAAAGGAGCCAACCAGCATGAAGGCTCGGTTGTTTGTTTGCTATCTGTGATAAACCGGTAAGCATTTCAGAGTAAATAACCATCATTTCATTACATAAGTGGTCTAAAAGACATCTCTTATCAATTGTTTAATGATAAGTCGCAAAATACCCTTATCTAGAGTAATGAAATTGTGCTTTATTGTTGAATTTTTAGATGATTTGTTGAAGAAAATGATGCTTAATGGAATAAATGTTAATTTCATGATCCTCTAGAGTATTTTGGAGCTAAGGGAAGGAGTTTTGAAGAGTCACAGCAAGTTTGGAAGGAATTGGATACATGACACGTGAAGAGAAAGAATTCTGGAAAGTACACAAGCGAGATACACGCCCATGTACTTTGCTTGTGTATCTAAGTTTTTCTTCTGTTCGATGATGTTTCAAATACACGACCAATGTACACTCCCATGTACTTGCTCGTGTATATTCACAAAAGGACACTTGGAAGCAAGCATGAGATACACGAACGAGATACACTACTTGTTTATCTGCTCGTGTATATATCAAATCGGGGTACATGTATAAATAGACCGTCAGTTTGCCCTAGAAACAGAGGTTACGAATTTTTCATTTTCTCTCACTCTCATAACAGCAAGGGAAAGAAGATTCTGTCGATTCCAAGGGAGATTGAAGACCCACGAAGAAGAAGATTCTATCTTTAAGGGTTATGACCATGAATTTTATCTATTCTTCTAGTAATTGCATTTCTTTTGTCCAATTTATGGAGGAGTAGACCCTAGATCTAGATTTTATTTGAAACTTCTCTGTCATGTGATGAAGATTTGGTCATTAATGCGAAGTTGATGACTTTCTTATGATTAATTGCATGCTCTTCAATTGTTTCATAGATTCATAGATCCGGAATATGAATTTATGCATGATATCATATTAGTTAATTGAGAAATTGCTCATATGATTAGATCTAATGGAATTAATGAGATTTGATTATTCTTCTAGAGATAGGAAACAAGAGTCTTCTATTTACATCGATTATTTTGATGCGAATTCATGTGCTTTATGTAATTCTAGGTTGCTATTAACTAAGGAGAGATCCTATTTGATAAACCTAGGATTAGATAGGTTAATATACTTGAGAAAGTAGTTAACTTGACTAGAGAATTTGACAGCATAAGAAGTCAATTACGACAATCTTCAGAAATCTAATGAATTACATGATAGAGAGGGAGTGGAATAAGATTTAGGTTGCTTTTGTTAATTGATAAATCTTTAGAACCATTGTTGTTAGTGAGTTATTAGTTTTAAGATTAGAGTAATTAAGTTTCAACCAACATTATTAAGTGGCGGTTAGATAATAGGAACGGAGTTAGTACTAGTAGTTGGTGTATCTCTAAGGGACGACCTTGTGCTTACTCGCTATATTACGCTACGATAGGTGTACTTGCCTATTGCTTCGTAGTAGGATTAAGAACAAGAATTCAATTTATTAAAACTACGATTGGCAACGATCAAGTTTTTGGCGCCGTTGCCAATGATACGCCAATATTAGAAACACTTTTTACTTATTAATTTAGCCAATTTATTTATTTCTTATCTTTTTTCCCTTTTCTCCCTAAGAATTTTGATCTCATAATTGATTTGTATTACGTTTACAGTGCATGACTAGAAGTCGCTCCAAGGAACTTGCTGTTTTTAATCCTGAGCCAGAGAAAATTATTCGTTGTTATCAGGAAAAGCAACACTCGACTGAGTCAACATCATTTGGTATTCAAGGAGAATCATTGAAGGAAGAAATGGCTGATCAAGTCAATAATCGTGATTAAGAGCTGAATCAAGGAAATGTTGTTGTGGATCCCCCGAATCATCAACTGCTTGATAATAGAGATGGCCGAGTTAATGAGCCACCTAGAATCAATTCTGATTTTGCCAGGCCAAACTTGATAGGCGTTAGCTCTAGCATAGTCCATCCTCGAGTGGAGGCAAATAATTTTGAACTTAAGCCTGCCGTGATTCAGATGGTGTAGCAATATACTCAATTTGATGGTTTACAGGATGAAGATCCAAATGCGCATATCCAACTCTTTCTGGAGATATGCGATACCTTCAAATTTAATGGAGTTAGTGATGATGCGATCCGCCTCAAGCTCTTCCCATTCTCTTTGAAAGGTAAGGCTAAGCAGTGGCTGAATTCTTTACCGAGGAACTCTATTACTACATGGCAAGGTCTGATTAAGAAGTTTACGGACAAATTCTTCCCTCCTTCAAAGACCGCTAAACTTCGAGCTGAGATTCAATCTTATCATCAGTATAACATGGAGACGTTGTATCAAACTTGGGAGAGATTCAAAGACTCAATGCGGAAATGCCCACACCATGGGATCCTAGAGTGGCTTCAAGTTCAGATATTTTATAATGGGTTGAACTATCAAACGAGACAAACAGTAGATGCCGCAGCTGGTGGCACCTTGAACCATAAAACTCCTGAAGAAAGTTTGACTCTTTTTGAAGACATGGCCGCGAATAATTATGAATGGTTACATGGTAGGGGCAGAGAAAAGAAGGTGGCGGGCATTCTTGAAGTGGATGTGGCTACTTCTATCATGTCCAAAGTTGAGGCTTTATCTAGAAAGATCGACGGGTTGGCTGTCTCACAACATCAGCTGGCTATTGTGGAACCCTCAGGTGGTGAGGAAGGGCAAACAGAGCAAGTGGATTATTTGGGAAACCCAATTCGCCCCCAAAACAATCCATACAGTAATACTTATAACCCAGGATGGAGAAATCACCCAAATTTTTCTTGGACTAACAACAGTGATATTCAGAAGGGCAATCTGAATCCTCCACCAGGTTATCATAGACCACTAGTCCAGAGTTCCAAACTGCCACTTGAAGATCTCCTCACAAAATTCATCAAGGATTCAGAAGACAGACAGAAGTCCTTAGATTTGATTATGAAAAATCAAGACTCGATTCTAAGGAATCATGAGGCATCAATACACAATCTTGAAAACTAGGTCGGTCAGATAGCTAAGCTTCTGTCAGAGAAATCTCAAGGTTCACTACCGGGAAACACATAAACCAACCCTAGAGAACATGTTAAGGCTGTCACAGTATGAAGTGGTAAGGAATTACAACCAAAGGTTCGAGAAGAAGAGAGTCGGATGACTGAACCAGCAAAAGAACAAGTAGTTCTCAAAGAAAGGGGAAAGCATTCAGAAAAATCACCTAAAGAGAAATCATCACCTCCATTAATCCTAGAATAAAAGCCCGATGTTCCTTACCCAACACGACTCAAGAAGGACAGAACGGATGAGCACTATGGCAGATTTTTAGAGATATTCAAGCAATTGCATATCAACCTTCCACTGGTTGAGGCATTATCACAAATGCCACGATATGCAAAATTTTTGAAAGAGTTGTTATCGAACAAAAGGAAGCTTGAAGAGTTCTCCACTATAACTTTAGGAGGAGAATGCTCTGCGGTAATTCAGAACAAACTCCCAAAAGAAGTTAAAAGATCCTGGGAGCTTTACCATCCCTTGCCTAATAGGGAATTTATCTTAAGAACGGGCATTGGCTGATTTGGAGCCAGCATTAATTTGATGCCATACAAGATGTTCCAGAAATTGGGTATTAGAGAGCCGAAACCGACCAAAATGAGTCTTCAGTTAGCCGATCGATCAGTCAAATTCCCAAGAGGAGTAGTTGAAGATGTATTAGTGAAGGTGTAGGACTTCATCTTCTCGGCGGATTTTGTCATCCTTGACATGGAAGCAGATGTGGAAGTCCCTCTTATATTGGGGAGGCCATTTTTGGCTACTGCTAGAGCCATAATTGATGTTGGGGATGGGAAGTTAGTGTTGAGAATGGGAAATGAAGAGGTCATAGCGAAAATGCCTGACATCCTTAGACAAAGCCTGCACCATGATGATACATGCTATGCAATCGACTACCTTGACTTTGCAGTTTCGGATTCATTGCAAGACCTGTTGATTGGTGATGCATTGGAATTGTGTTTGATGAATGGGGAGAAAGAGCAACCTGAAAATATGGCGATTAGAGTAGTTGTCAATCAGCTTAATAATAATCTTGAGTTGAGAGAAGAAAGAAGCTTTGAAGGTATGAATAGATCCACCATTCAGAGATGAAACCTTCAATTGAGGAACCACCTGAGCTAGAATTGAAACAACTGCCAGACTACCTTCAATATGCATTTTTGGAAGAAGATTCTAAACTTCCAGTCATAATTGCATCAAATCTGGATCAAGATTAGCAGGAAAGGTTATTGCATGTCCTGAGGCAACACAAGAAAGCAATTGCATGGAAAATTGCAGATATAAAGGGGATTAGCCCATCGTTTTGTACACACAAAATTTTGATGGAAGATTGTGTCAAGCCAGTGGTACAACCGCAGTGCCGACTTAATCCAAATATGAGAGATGTTGTAAAAAAGGAAGTCATCAAATTGCTTGATGCAGGAATGATCTACCCGATTTCTAATAGCTCATGGGTGAGCCCCTTTCAAGTAGTTCCGAAGAAAGGCGGTATGATAGTGGTACCGAATCAAAAAAATGAACTCATCCCGATGAGAACTGTCACTGGATGGAGAGTTTGTATAGATTACCGCAAGCTAAATGATGCAACTCGAAAGGATCATTTTCCTCTTCCATTTGTGGACCAAATGCTTAAAAGGTTAGCTGGTCATGCATATTACTGTTTCCTCGATGGGATGTCTGGATATTTTCAGATTCCTATCGCACCTGAAGACCAAGAAAAAACGATCACTAAGCACTTGTAGGATTATTAGCTCATGGAGCATTTTCCTATTAAGACCAAGTTTCAGATAACCAGCTAATTAGGGCATTATCCATTCATTCTGTAGGCAAAAAATGACGTCTTTTTTGTCTTTGTAGTTAAGTTTTTCAAACATTACCAGAAAGAGGAATAACTGTAAACACCCCATTTTTGCCCCTAATAATTAATAATGATTAATTTACAATTTTTTCATTTTTTATTTTTTTTTAATTTAGCCAAAATAAGGAGAAAATCTTAAAAAAATAAAATAAATAGGGAAAATGTATCAATTTTGGAAAATAATGGTAGAAATAATAAGAAAAGGAGTTAAATAATTTTTACAAATTTTTAGAATTTCAAAATAATATAAAAATAATAAAAATTGCATCGCATATATGCAATTTGCGTAAATAAAAAAAAACTGAGAAGTGGGCTAGCCCAACTGGTCCGAACCATGGCCTAAGGCGCAGGGGAAGGGGCTTGGTTAGGGGTTTGAAACGCGGGGGAAGCAGATTTACGTTTTTCTTGTTTTTCTTTTTTGCCTGGGACATGTGTCAGCTGGTGATTGGACGGAGGGAGCGCACGTGCTGGGCGTGTGATCGTCTTCAACCTTCGTTTGAAACGCTCGTTGGCTACGGGAAAATCCTAATCCGACCGTTTTGATGCAATTTTTTGCACAAATCCACTAAATTTTTAACTAAAATAAGATAAACATCATCCAATTATAATCAAATCGCAACAAAATTGAAGATTTACACAAATCGGAGGTAGGTTGTTAACCGCAAATCCGATTTGCCCCAATCGGAGGAAATATGAGCTTATCCAGTTTGATTTTTGGTGCCTATAAATAGAGTACGAGGGGAGGAAGCTAAATCACGGATCAAAAGAGAGAAAGGAGAGAAAATAAGAGAGATCGAAGCTTTGCCGGAGTTCCCAAGCCGCGACCGCCGATCACCTCCTTTAAATCACCACTTGGAGAAGCTTTTGAAGAAATTCACCACCACCATCGAGTCCCTCGTCATCGAAAACGTTGGAAACACCTCCTGATCGAAAAAAACGGACGCTAGAACGCCGCCGACGAGGACTTCCAGCCACCGTGATCTAACCTGTTAAGATCTGACCCGATCTGACTCAACTGACCCGACCCGTGAACTGCGCCCGAACCTAGGTAAGTCGGATTTTTTTCTTTTTTTATTATTTGTTTTATTTTATTTATTTATTTTAGGTTTCATTTATTTGTTTATTTATTTATTTATAATTAAAAAAATAAAAAATAATAAAAATAATAGGAAAAATGGTAGAATGTAGATTAGTTTTTAGTTTAAGGTAGATAAAATGATAAAAAAATTATAAAAATTATAAAATAACAAAAATCTTGAAAAATAGTTAAAATAATGAAGATAATATGAAAAATAAGAAATAATAAGAAACAAATAAAAATGAAAAAAAAAAAAAAAATAAAAAAATAAAAGTGATTGAAAGTAGGATTAATAATAGAGGTAGATTAATAATAGGGATATAAAGATAATTTTTATCACTTAAAAAAATTTTCTTAAATAAATCTAAAATTGGTTTTCCTTAAATTAAAATTTTTTCAAGAAAATAAAGTTAAAGCTTAGGTTTATATTTTTTTCCAAAAGTTTTAAAAATGATAAAAACGTAAATCCCAGGTATTTTCATAATTAAAATTAATCAACCCACTAAAGCTTTTTACAAAAAGCGAACTACGACTTATTTGATCTTGAATAGCAGGTATGTAGGCACCCTTATGGGGAAACTCTAAAAAGAACAAAAAAATCATTTTCCAAGTTGTTACAATTTGTTTTACATGTATCTAAAATAATAAAAATAGTAAAAAAAAATAAAAATAAAAAAATAAAGGAAAAGACATTAGAATATGGTTCAGATTTTAGAAGAATAAGGTGGTAACTTTAAGGTTTTAATAGGTTAGCCTTCGAGTCTAGAAACTCTGGTTCTTTTCTTCCTCGTTTTACAAAAATGAAAAGAGGAGTTTTCATTGTCTAGTTGTCCAAATTAGGATTAATCTGCTCAATTAGTTTTAATTCAATAATCTTTCCCAACTTCAATTGGGTGGCAACTTCAAAATAAGACAAAATTCCTAGTTCAAGTCGAAGACTTATATTAGATGAGTATAGGGTCTAGTATAAATTGGATTAGGAATGAAAATGAAAAAATAAAAAATTAAACTCGATACGAACATCTAAATTCAAGTTTAGTTTTCCTAAGGTGATGTTCTATTATTAGGGTTTGGTTAGGTTTCGAATTCATTGGGTTTAGATATGCTAGTTGGTTTACACATCGCAAGGTGAATCCAATTTTGCAGTTGGGTTTTCGTATTTGTTTTCCGACGTATTTCTTGAGATTTTTCCTTCATACTAATTCTTGAATAAAAAATTTTCGAGGTTTGCATCCTTCCCCCCCTTAAAATAAGCTTTGTCCTTAAAACTTTAAGACGTATCTGGATTGGTGAATAGATGTGAGTATTTCTTCTTTACTTAATCCTCTGCTTCCTAAGTGGCCTCTTCTCTCCCATGATTTCACCATAGAACCTTGATGTATCTGATCTCCTTATTCTTCAATTTATGGGTCTTCCGATCCAAGATCTAAACTGGATGTTCCTTGTACATCAGATTTTCCTTTAAGGCCATTGGTTCAATAATAGCAATCTAGTTCGGATTGGGAATATGTCGATGCAGGACTGATACATGGAAGATATTATGAATTTTTGACATATTTGGGGGCAATTCGAAACGATGTGCCAGATTCTTAATTCGCTCCAATATCTTGAAGGGTCTGATGTATCATGGGCTTAATTTTCCTTACTTTCTAGCTCATTGTGCGCTCTTAATTGGACTTACTTTCAAATATACATGATCTCTTGCTTTAAAGTCAAATGGTCACCTTTTCAAATCCGCCTAACTTTTTTATTAATCCTAGGCCTCTTTCATCTTATACTTAATAATGGCTACCTTGTTCATGGCCTCTTGTACTAAGTTTAGTCCTATCACCAATTTTTCCACATTGTCCCAAAATAGCAATGATTGACATTTCCAACCATATACAACTTCATATGGGGGCATCTTGATTATGGAGTGGTATTTGTTGTTGTACAAAAATTCTACCAATGGTAAGTAAGCATCTTAAGTCCCTTTGAATTCAATTATATAGGTTCACAGCATATCATATAAGGTCTGGATAGTCCTTTCTTACTACCCATCAATTTGAGGATAGTATGTTGTACTAAATTGCAGTTTAGTCCTCAATGCTCTTTATAGGCTTTCTAAAAACTTTAACACAAATCGAGGATCTCTATTTAACACAATGCCTATAGGTACTATGTAAATTCTCATTATTTCCCTGATGTAGATCTTTACCAATTTCTCCAATGGGTATGTCTTATTGATGGGAAGAAAATGCGTTGACTTAGTAAGTTTATCCACTACGATCCATATAGCATCATACTCTGCTGTGGTTTTTGGTGACCTACTTACAAAATCTATTGTGATCTAGTCCCATTTCCACTTTAGGATTGGTAAGGGTTGGAGTAATCTATCAGGTCTCTGATGCTCTGCTTTTACCCTTTGACACATATCACATCTTATCACAAACTTAGCCACATCCTGCTTCATTCTATTTTACCAAAAATTATCTTTAAGATCTTGATACATCTTCGTTCATGATTTCCTTTTGAGTTCGTTGTCATTAGGTATGCACAATCTCCCTTTCAATTGAATAACTCCATCATCCTGGATTTCAAAGTCTGCATATTTGTCTACATATTTTCCTTATCTTATCTGCATCAATGTAGAATCTTTTTTTTGAGCTTCCTTGATTTTTCCTATTAACATAGGCTCAATAGTCAAACTTGACAATTTTAAGTTCTTATCATGCTAAGAAAACTCTAAATTGAGCCTTTCAAGTTCTCGAATCAAGTCCTTTTGTTCTATTAGCAAAGACGCGACTTCTACACGATTTTCTTGGTTAAGGCATTGGTGACGGCATTTACTTTCCTTAGGCAATAATTTATTTCTAGATCATAATCTTTAACTAACTCTAGCCATCGTCTTTGCCTCATATTCAACTCATTTTGTGTGAATAGGTATTTGAGGCTCTTGTGATTGGTATATATCTCATATCTTTGTTCATATAAGTGGTGCCTCCATAACTTTAAAGCAAAGACTACTACAGCCAATTCTAAGTCATGTGTTAGATAATTTTGCTTGTGTAGCCATGATTGTCTCAATGCATAGGCAATTACTTTTCCATTTAACATTAACACGCATCTGAGTCCATTCTTGGATGTATCACTATGTATAGTATATGGCTCATCAATGTCTGGTAATACCAAAATCAATGCAGATACCAATTTCTTCTTTAACTCTTGGAATGTTTGGTCCTTGGCCTCTGTCCATTCAAATTTCTCATACTTTTGCATCAATTGGGTGAGTGGTTTAGCTATTGTCGAAAAATCCTCGACAAATTTCTTGTAATATCCCACTAATCCTAGAAAACTGCATACTTCCATTAATGTCTCAAGTTTTTTCTATTCCATTATGGCCTTAATATTCTCTAGGTCTACTGATGTGCCTTGCCCTAAAATTAAGTGCTCGAGGAATGATATTTCATTTAACTAGTAATTGCACTTAGGCAATTTGGCATATAACTTGTGTTTCATCTATGTCTGAAGTACTGTTCTTAGATGTTCCTGATTCTACTTTGGAGTAGCTCAATAAACTAAAATGTCATTAATAAAGACGATTACATACGTGTTTAGCAATGGTCGGAAAATCCTATTCATTGAATTTATAAAGGTAGTTGGGGCATTAGTTAACCTAAATGACATCACTAAGAACTTGTAATGCTCATATCGAGTCTTGAAAATTATCTTAGGAACATCTTTTGACTTAATCTGTAGTTGATGATACCCGAAATGCAAGTCGATATGGAGAACACACTGGCTCCTTTCAACTGATCAAATAAGTCATTGATCTTAGGCAATGGGTACTTATTCTCGATAGTAACTTTATATTAGCTCCTGATAATCAATGCAAAGTCTCATTGAGCCATCTTTCTTTTTTCACAAAGAGTATTAGTGCTCCCTATGGTGAAACACTTGGGCGATTGAACCCTTAATCCAATAATTCTTATAATTGCTCCTTCAACTCTTAAAGCTCAATTAGGGCCATTTGTAAGGTGCATTTAATATAGGTTTCGTTCCTGGCATCAAGTTAATCTCAATGTCAATTTCCTTCTTAGGTGGTAATCTTGGTAGCTCTTTAAGGAACACATTAGGAAATTCATTAGCTACTTGAATGTCCTCCAAATCGAGCTTATCTAATTCAACTTCTACTGTATTCATTTAGCTCTCATTCTTTGAAAATTCTTTGTAGTCTATAATTACTTCATAAGAGCTTATGATGCGTGAAACCCTAGGTATATTAAACTTAGAACCCCAACAATGTCATTTGAATCGATTACCCTAAGGACCGTCTTGAACAAGTATTGCGTAACTAGACCTCAATCACACTTGTTGACTGAAACCTAAGTTATTAAAAAAGGTTTCCTAGCAATTCAGTTAAGAGTTCCTATGGAAGAGTTCTTTTGCAAAAGAACAAAAAGAGGGTTTTCGTATCTCACGAAATTGTGTCTTTTAATTTAATGATAAGATGATCTCATGGTCGGCCCCTTACACGGCTTATATAGAGTACATACAATAATATGTAAAACCTAAGTTGCCTAATCTATTTGTTTCCTTATCCTCATGTAACCGAGTAGGCAACCAAATAATATAAATTACAAACCAAATGAATAAAACCAAAACATAACAAATAATAAAACCGAATGTGCTTTTCCTTTTTCGGATCAATAAAATGAATTTATTATAAGGCCTCTAAATCATTACTTCCCTCCATGGTCACATAAATTAAGTTGACAAGTATTGTGTCTCCTTTAGTGTAGCTTGATTCCTTGCTTGTAAGTCCATGACTAATTCTTGTAGAGCTTCGTTCATCCTCTTGCTTTAGCTTGGTCATCAGGCCTCTAATATCATGTAATGGATCATGGGATTTTGTTTCCTTCGTTTTAGATGCTAGCCGATCCTCATCATTCCCTCCTTCCTTGAAAAGATTCATCCTCGAATCACCTACATCATAAGGAGTAAGATTAGAAAGGTTAAATGTAGCACTTACATTATCATAGTAGCTTGACAAATCTATCTTGTAGGCATTGTCATTTATGTGCTCCACTACTTAGAAAGGTCCATCACTGTTAGGATGCAATTTAGACTTCTGCTGCTCTACGAATCTTTTTTTTCTCAAATGTACCCAAATCCCTTCTCCTAGATGAAATACGGTCCTGACACGTCCCTTTGGCCACTTTTGGATCGCCTCCAATTTCTTTGCATCCACGGCTATCCCATATGTACCTGTAACAAAGACATAAGAAAACACCATATTAGGTAACGAAAGTTAATGTCAGTATAAGTAAAATAAACATCTTTGTACATAAGTACAAGTAGTTGTTTCTTCGCTAACAATACACTCTTACACTCACTTTTCTTACAATTTTCTCTCCTCTCAATGTTTCAAACTCTTTTTCCTCATAACTCACCAGTGTTTCTCACTCTTCTTCTTTTTCTCATCCTTTTCTTGTACTCTCGTGTTTCTCTCTGAATTCTTTTGCCATCCGCATTTGATCCTCACTAGCTTCTCATGGTTTTTGTGGCGTGAGGACCACTTTCCTTTGTTTAATACAAAGGAATACCAATTTTTGTACCTATCATATGTAATCTTCCCGTCAAATTGCTAGGGTCGCCCTAACAATATGTAGCTGACCTGCATAGGTACCACATCACACATAACCTTATCTTTGTAGCTCCCTATAGAAGAGGCTATAAGAACCTGCTTGGTCACCTTAACCTCCCCACATTTATTCAACCACTATAATTGATATGGTCTTAGATGTTTCACAGCTTTCAATTGCATCTTTTCTATTAGCAAGGTGCTAGCAACATTAGTGCAGTTGCTACTATCGATTATCAAGCTATAAACTCTACCCTACACATGACACCGTGTATAAAAATATGTTCACACTAGATCTCCTCACCATCCTCCTGGGGTTGTACACTAAGTATTCTCCTCGTGACATACAACTCGCCACTTACGGGTCCCTCTAAGTCAACATCCTCATGCTCCTACGATGGTGACTCCTCCTCCCTCCTCAGAGCTCACACTCTCCACATCCCCATTATCACATATAATCATGGCTCTCTGATTTGGACATTGGGATGCAATGTGCCCAAACCCCTAACACCTAAAACACTTAATATCTCTAGTCCTAGAAGGGGCTGTAGTGTTAGTTTTTCCCTAGGTGCAGCAATTGGATTCTTAGCCTTAACGTCTTCCTTAAGCTTTGAATCTGTGGAGTTCCTCTTCCAATTAGACTTCCATGGAGATTTGGAAGTCGAACTAATCCTCTATTCACTCCTATATTTTAATTGCCGCTCTATTTTAATTGCTATGTGCAGCAGTTCTTCTATATCCAAATAATGGTGTAGGTCCACTACATCAACTGTTTCCCTATTTAACCCATTGATGAATCTAGCCATAGTGGCCTCATCATCCTCCTCAACTCTAGCCCTAATCAAGGCTATCTTTAACTCCTTGTAATAATCCTCTACATTTTTAGTTCCTTGTGTCAATCCTTGGACTTTCCTAAGTAAGTCCCTATGGTAATGACTAGGAATAAACCGTTTCTGCATAATCGTCTTCATCTCATCCCAAGTGCTAATAGGTCTCTCTCTATACCTACGCCTATTACACACTAGCTGATCCCACCATACACTAGCGTAATTTGAAAACTCTACTATAGTTAGTTTTATCTTTTTCTCCTCAGTGTAGTTATGGCATTCAAACACATGATCAATTTTCCTTTCCCACTCTAAATACAACTCTAGATCATTCTTTCCCTGAAATGTTGGGATTTTCAATTTAATATTACCCAAATTACTATCATGCCTCTAGGTATTCCCTCTATCCCTAACGTGTTGATAATCTCCAAAATCAGACTCCTCACCTTCTTCTATCCTAACTCCTCCCTTATTTGGTTTACCTATTCCTCGCTTGATAGTGGTATTGCTAAATGTTCCCTACTCCTTTCCATCATATCCATTCTTTCATGGACCTGCTCAAGTTCACCTATCAAGATTCTTTTCATCTCCCCCATCAACTCCTCAAACATCACCTTATTTTCAACTCCATTCGTGTTCTGTCCCGACATAATTCTATACTTAACAAGAAATTAATACCACAAGTAATAAATATGTTCCTCACAATTCACTCATGTATTGCGCTCAAGTAGTATTACTCTCACAATCCACTCATGTATCTCTCTCTCAATTATGTCCTCACGACTCGCTTTTATAATCATTTGCTAGGAACTCAGATTGGAACTACTCAACATAAATCACTAAGTCACACTAATGATCACTAGTTGATTCCAAGTCACGGTGCAATGAGAATTTTATTAGATATAAGCAATCTCTTACTACTAACTTTGGAACAAGTCAAGACAATTCCTTAACAAGCAATCCAATGGATGGACAAATTTGCACCGAATCTACAAGAATTATGGAATGTAATTTTGGATACAAGATTTAGAAAGACAAGATACAAGTTGCGGTTGGAATTGGAAAGTGAATTTGGCAATTAAATTGTAACTTGCCAAAACTATAATTTTTTTTTCTTTTAGGAGATTTCAATTCTTGATTTTTTTTTTTTTTTTGCAACTGAATTGAATTTCTTTCTTTTTTTTTGTACGTATACCTTTTAATATGAATTATGAATTGAACAATAATGGAATGTTCAAAGACTAGCTAAAAACCTAGATGCCATCGACTCCAAAGAATTTTAGTGATGGAAAAAGATTGTTTTTTACTTTTTTTATATGAATTTCTAGATATGAGTATGGGAAATAACAATAGACGAATAATGAAAAAGGATAGAATTTACTTGATTCAAGAAGCCGAAGCTCTGATACCGAATGATGTGTGAAACCCTAGGTATATTAAACTTAGAACCCCGACGACGTATTTGAATTAATTATCCCGAGGACTGTCTCGAACAATATTGCGTAACTAGACCCCAATCACACCTATTGATTGAAACCTAAGTTATCAAAAAGGGTTTCCTAGCAATTTGGTTAAGAATTCCTTTAGAAGAGTTCTTTTGCAAAAGAACAAAAAGAGGGTTTTCATATCTCACGAAATTGTGTCTTTTAATTCAAAGATAAGATGATCTCATGGCCGGCCCCTTACACGGCTTATATAGAGTACATACAAATAATATGGAAAACCTAAGTTGCCGAATCTATTTTTTTCCTTATCCTCATGTAACCGAGTAGGCAATTAAATAATATAAATTACAAACTAAACAAATAAAACTAAAACATAAAAAATAATAAAACCGAATATACTTCTCCTTTTTTGGATCAATAAAATAAATTTATTCTGAGGCCTCTAAATCATTACTTCCCTCCATGGTCACGTGAATTACGTTGACAAGTGTTGTGTCTCCTTTAGTATAGCTTGATTCCTTAGCTTGGAAGTCCATGACTAATCCTTGTAGAGTTTTGTTCATCCTCTTAGCTTTAGCTCGAGACATCGGGCCTCTAATACCATGTAATGGATCATGAGATTTTAGTTCCTTCCTTTTAGATGCTAGCTGATCCTCATCAGCTTAACTCTAAAGATCTTGCAGAAATAGACTCTCCAATAAATTTTTCTTTTCATCCATCAAAGTTGTTAAATATTACTTTCTTCTTTTGATAGTCTATTGTGGCTCTTGCATTTGACATCTAATTCATTCCTAATATAGCATCATACTTGTTCATATCCAGTATGATTAGATTGGCATTGGTCTTATATCTTTGAATGTCCATTGGGTAATCTCTAATCATCTTCTTGGTAATCACGATGCTTCAACTAGGAGTACGTACACTAAAAGCTTGAATCTATGGCAGCCATGGATGCTCTTATCCATTTGGTTACCTTGGAAGTGACAAAGGAGTAAGTTGCTCCTATGTGGAAGAGTGAAAGGTAGTTGATTAGAAATTATGATATGTCTTGAGTTTAGAAGGGTAAATTTATAGTTTAGGTATAATTCTATTCATATGTTCACTAAGGGTTAGGTTTTCTTTCGCTAAAGCTTTTATAATTTTGTTTTTGTATTCTTAATGTTTAGCTCTTCAAAATAAATGGAAATAAAATTTAGGCTTAGGTACTTACCTGCAACTAAGTTTGTGTTAGCAAAGCCCATCAGCATCCAATGTTGCAAATTCAGCCTCCTCATAAGTGTCACCATCCTAAGCTCCCTCAAGATTGTACATTCATGCAGTACCAGCTGTGGGGTTGGCGCAATCCCCTATTATTACCCTAGTTAGTACCATTCCTACTTAGTTTTGGCCTCCCGATAATCTAAAGTGGCTTAGCTACTGGTGCAGTGGCTTATTGTCTCTTTGGGCAATTCACAAACAGATGCCCAACTTGGTTATAGTAGAAGCATGTCACTATGGTCCTCTTGGGGTAGTTAGCAACCACATGTGTGCCCTCTCCATAATAATAACACCTATTCTTCAACATCAGGCAATCTCTAGGATAGTGCTTACCCCTACATTTCTAACATGTGACATGGGGGTTATTTCCTAGCCTCGCCTCTATTTGAAATGAACTTTGGGAAGATGTAAACCTCTTATTTCTCCCACTATGTTTGGTTCCCTCAAATGGTCTTTTCCCAAAAACATTCACCTTAGCCTTAAAGGTATTAACCTCCTACTTTTTACATTCTCTAACACTTTCACTTTTTTCATCATTTCATTAAATATCCGTACCTCAAATTTATTGAGCGTTCCTCCGCATCTCAAGATCCAATCCCTTAGTAAACACCTACATCTTCAACCTGTTGCTTGTTTAACACTCAAGGGGTATAAACTATAACAATCTGATGAACTCAGCTTCATACTGGTTAATGTTTCTCCTCCTTACATGGATGGCAAACAATTCTTCACTATATTTGACATGTAAACTCTTTGGGAAATACTGTTAAAAGAATTCCCATTTGAATGCCTCCCAATCTATTGGGGTGGCATGGTTCTGCTTTGGATTTCCACCAAGTTCTGGCCCTTAACCTCAACATATAAGTGCTAAAATTTACTCTCTAATGTAGTGGCACTTCAAAAGCCTCAAAGGATCTCTCAATCTAAGTTATCCAATCCTCGGTTTCTTCTTAGCGTCCAGTATTACCCTCAAAATACTTGTTTCATATGATAAAGTTTGGCAACATATTTCTCTGATATCAAGGCTTGGTGGTGTTAACTTAAGCTAACTCTATTAGTGCTGGTGGTGGCAGTGGTGCTTCTTCCATAACCATTAGTGGTGGTGGGTTAGGCGTTGGTGGTGGTGGTGGTGGTTATCTCTCCAAATACAATCGAAACCACTTATTTTGCCTTTCAATGGTAGCTAAAATCTCATTGGTCCTATCATGAGTTTGGTTGGGTCCCACTTCATTTCCTGCAATATTATTTTGCTAGTGGTGGTCATCTATGGGAACCACACCCTCTGCAATAGTTTATTTTGGGTTTGTATCCAATTCAATGTTCATAGTGCTAATTTACATTTCTTTATACATACTTTCCCTTCATATACATATGCATAAAGTGTTCTTTTTTTCCTTGCACTTCTAACTTCCTTTCATTAATACAATAGTAATATAAATTAAAACCAAGTACATACAATTCTCATTAATGAAATAATACATTTGATTTTCATTAAATTTCAGCAGCATACCTCCCAATCGGATAGGTAAGTACTAATTGAACTTACACTAGAAGGCATCATGATAGCCCTCTAGGGAGCTCAAGCCAATCATCTGACGACTCACTAAATACTAAATAATCTATAAGGTCTAACTTGATCATCAACTTGTCTAAGTTTAACATGGGCTTCCCTCCTGTCAATATAATAGGCTCATATGGTGCTAGGTTGGGGCTTGGTAAGGCGAGAACTAGAGGTGCTATCTCCTCCTTATTTAGGGCATCACTAGTGTATCTTAGAAATCTGGGGGCATCGCCATCCCCACTCCATCTTTCCTCTATCAAATGTTCTAATCTAATGGAATTGCAATAACAACGATGCTAGCCTCGCACCATGTCGAGGTAAAACTAGGTGATTTCCCGACGACTCATCACAATAATCTCATGTCCTGCCTTTCCTACACCTTTACTGGGGCTATGTCCTCCTATATCTCATCCATCAAAGCTATATCCTCCTCTAGGGCTATCTCTACCTCTCCTATCTCATTCACAAAGTCCACTTAAGCTTAACTTTTAGGCCCTCCTCTCTAAAACATAGATCATCTTTGTCCTTCAAGTAGAAAACCCCTCTCCGATTGCCTTGTCTACACAAAAAATTGACATCAAAAAATTGTCCTGACTTGACTCTACACTACATCAAAATGGGTATTAGAGAACGGGGTCTGCCTAGTAGTGCTAGATCCTTGCACAAGAGTCTCAACCTGCATCTGTAGTCTACTAAGGTCTCTCCTTCCTAAAGTCGAAAGGTTATCCATTGGTCTAAGGCCTCAGCTAGGCTAGTCTATTATTTAAAGGTAGTATTTTCAGAATATGTGTATTAATTAAGTACTAGAACATTTTAAATATTTACTTATCCCAATTCTACCTACACTTTGCCTTTCCTTGGGTTGGTTTTCTTAGGGTTTTCTAAGTTCAAAATTAATTTCATTTATCTTTGATACCACTTTAAAACTGTCATGCCTCGTGGGCCCTTGGGATGTATAGTTCCTACCTTATGATGCCGAAAACCTAGGGATAACCCCTTGTTATCAAAGAGTTTACCCTATAACAAAACAAGGTGTACTCACATAAAAAATTTCCCAAATCAAGTTTGACATTTTTCAAGAAATATAGAGAATATACAAAATATACAGAGTAGCGAGATTTTATAAAGTCTATAGGTACATAATCATAACTTCAAGGATTAAAAATCCTGATACATATCGTCCAGCTACATATATAAAATTTAAATAAAACTTAGACAAAACACATATATAAGTGATTTTTCCACTTCCAATCCTTCATGATTCCATTACATCCTGCATTAACCTCTACATCTATTGCTGGGTTCTATCGACATGGGTACTTGCAATAAGGGAAGTCTGTGGGCATGTAAGTTATAAAGCTTAGTGAGTTAAATTCTCTTACTAAACCAATAAGCAAATAGCAAGCAAGTTTTTTAATCACACATATGCCATGAATGATCAACCGCATTAATGCAATAATATATATAGTATACTAGATACTGCATACAACATGGATTTAATGCGCTCTGTTGCTAGGGGTTAGGAAATCATGAACTATACGTCGACTTCAAGCTCTAGTGACCCTAGGTTGTCTTTTAAGATAATTTGTAAAGTCTATATATATTTTTAGAATATACTTTCATAGACTTGAAAATACAATTTAAGTACAAAGCCTTTTATGGGGTATAGATTGTGAGTGGCTCATAAGTCAATCACCCTTAAGCGATGAATCCTTAGACTAGGAAATCCTAAGTCTCAATCAAAGGGTGGCCCTTTCTTGGGTTCCACTTAAATTTTCAAAGGTCAAGATATGGTGTGCCTATAGAATGTAGCCTCCATGGGACCTTTTTGTACCACCGTGTGATGTCAATGACTTTCTTATATGTAGGACCTATGTTGCGTGAGTCCATTCATTTAAGGTTGAATAGTCTTAAGTCAAATTATTTGGCATCTACGATAAGTTAAAAGACACTCGCAATTTCTATAAGCTAAAAGTAAAGGAAAATAGAATTCACTTAGCTGGGTATTAAATTTAAGTTCAATTAGAATCAAACATGACATTTAAGCACATATAATACCCCATGTTATGTCCCCCGCATACAAATCTAGTTCAAAAACCAAATTTTATAACATGTAAGTGCACTAATTATAAACACAACAAGTTATAGTAATCATCGGATTTTTTCACTCACCCTACCATATGGTCTCTAGTTGTAGTAGTCAGGCTACGGATCATCCTCAAATAATATGTCACCTAACAAGAAAAAATATTCTTATAAGTTTGGGTTGAAACTAGCCTATATTAGTTTTGCCTATTTTTTGGGGATTTTTTGGTTTTAGAAGGTCTTAATATTTTCTTCATAACTATTTTGTTTTAATTTTGTTTTGGGGGTATTATGTTATTTTAAAGGGCTTTGAATGTTCTTTCTATTTTTTAAGTCGTTTTGATTTTTTTGGACTTTAAAACGTAGTGCTAATGCTCGAATAGTTTGGGTGCACCTAGTATGTTTTAGTTTAAGGCTTCTTTTATTTAATTTGATCTACTAACCTAGGGGGAAATTTAACCTAACCATTTGAATGTGTTTGAGACTTCTAATGGTGCATTTATCCTTTGTTTCTTGCTGGAAAAAAAAAAAGAATTTAGCACAAGCACTTGGGATGTCCTTTTTCATTGCTTCAATTTTATCCTTCCCTCTTAGTTGGTGCAGTTTTGTGTTTTTACTTTAGGATCTTAAATTTTATAAGTTTCCTAATGATATCTTTCCATCTTTATGCAGGGAATAAAGAAAAATTTCCAAACTTTTGACTTGGTCACGACTTGGAAGTTTTCAGTTATACCTTGCTCATCTTTCCAATTTTTCCACCTTAAATGGTTCATTTAAATTACATAACTCCTCACCACTAACAAGGGCATGAATTTCATAACAAATTTCCTTAATTAGCCCTTTAATCTTGACATCAGTAGCCTTAAAAATCTCTAAATTTTGATATAAATTTATCGTTTTAAAAGCTTCAACATACAAGGTTTAAAGGGGAAAGGTAAAGCTCTACGATTTTACATCAAAAAAAGGGGGGACAAAAAATTTCCCAAATTTTTTTTTTAAACTAAATATACTTAAAATATACAAAGGAAAATTACAAAAGTAAAAACAATATAACCCTATTTTTAAGCCGTGGAAAATTTAAATATTATTTGGAAAAAAAAGTAGTTCAACTTGAAATTAAACGTTCCCCCACTTTTTTGCCCCGTTTGGGGGTTTTTTGGGTCCTCCCCTTTTTTAAAAATTTCCCCTTGAAGTGGATTTAAGCTTTGTTTTTTTTTGGACCCCTTTTTCCCCCCCAAAATTTATCCTTTTTTTTTTTGTTGATCTAAAAAATTTTGGGTTGATTGGGGGGGGTTAGGGGGGGGAAAATTGACGGTGCAACTTAAAAAGGGTTTCGCATGGGGGAAAAAAAGGGGAAAATTTTTGGGGGAAACCCCTTTTTTTATTTGTTTTTTTGGGGTTAAAATTTCTTGGGGTTTTTTGGGGGGTTCCCCTTTGGGGGTTTTTTTCCCCTTTTGCTAATGCCCCAAAAAAGGGGGGGGGGCCGGGGGGGGGGGATGGTGGGGGAAATTTTTTAGTTTAAAAGTTGAAGGGAAAACGTTTGGGATTGTGTTATAGGTGTGTGTCCCAAAACAAAATTTTTTTTTTTCTTTTTGAGGGTTTTTGGTTGTTTTTTTTTTGAGAGTTTTTTAAAAAGGGTATTTTTCTAGATAAAGGGGGGTTTATTTAAGGAAATGGGGAGGGAAAAAGATAAAAAGGGGTTTTTGGGGATAGTTTGGGGGTTTGAATGTCCTTTGGGGCATTAGAAAAGGGTTTTAGGGGTTTAAAGGTTTTTTCCCCAAAAAGGAAAAAAGGGCCCAAAACCTAGGCAATATACTTGGAAACGGGGGATTACCCCTAAAAATTTTTCTCCCCTTTTTTTTGCCTTTTTTTAAACTTTTATTTAAAAATTGCTTTTTTGGGTTGGGTTTTAAACCTATTTTTTTTTTTAAGTTAGTTCTCTTATTTTAAGTTGGCGTTATGAAAAACCATGGCAGTTTTGGGGGGTTTTTTTTGGGGCTTTTTTAATTTTCCCCCGTCTTTTTTTTGTTAAAGGGGTTTTTAAATTTGGGCTGGGGGGGGAAAAAAATTTGGCCCCAATTTTTTTGGGGTTAGGATTAAAAATTTTTGAGGGTTAAAAAAGGGCCCTTTTTTTTTTCCATTGGGGGGCACTCCCCTTGTAGGGATTTTTAGGGGTTATGTTTTCCCAGTTTTTATTTTGCCAAATTTTTTTTGTTTTGTTGAGTTAATTTTTTAAAAATTTTGGGGGTTTTTTTTAAAATAATTATGGGGTATTTTTGCCCCTTTTTTTTTTCCCTTGTGTTTAGATCGAATCTTTTAATTTTTTTTCCCCAAATCACATTATTTTTTTCCCCTTAAATTTTTTATGGAAACCAAACATCGAGGGTTTTATTTCTAAGTTTTTGGGGAAACAAAAATTTGGGGTTTTTGGATATCTAAATTCAAGTTTTTTCTTTTTATGGTGATGTTTTTATTTATTAAGGTTCGGGGTTTTTTTTTAAAAAATTTTTTGGGTTTTTTGGGGGAAAATAGTTAGTTTGTGTATAGCAAAAAGGGGAAAAAAATTTTGTATTTTGGGTTTTTTTTTTTTTCTTTTTTTTGATTTTTTTTGAGATTTTTTTTTCATATTTTTTTGTTGAATTTAAAATTTTTTTTGGGTTTTTTTAAAGGGGGGAAAAATTTATTGACAATTTTCCTTATACTATCTAATTCTATCAAAACCCAAAAAAATTTCCGTATTTTAGAATTTTTGATACAAAATTTTCAAAAAGGGTTGATTAAAGAGACAAAGTCCCTGGAATTGTAATAGAGGTTTAACTCAAAAAAAGGGTTAAAAAGTATGAAGAGCAAGGTGGGGATAATTTTGTTGAAACAGAGGGGGTTGAACCAAATTTGGGAAAAAATAGGGGATTAGAAAATATTAAATTTAAAAAAATTTGGGGAAATTGCCATTTAAGCCTTGTATTTGTTTACTTTTTCCTTTAGGGCCCCCATAATTTTAAATTGAAAGTTTTAAAAATTTTCAAAAACCTATGACAATTTGCTACCTACTCAAACCCCTAAAATGGAAGGGTTTCCCAAATGTCCCAAAACCCCTAAATTTCAATTCTTTTTTAATTAAATTTTTTTAAAAAAAAATCTTCCCAAAAATCTGAAGGGAAAATTTTATAACTACATTTAAAAACAAAAAACTCCAAAATTCAAATATCAACTAACTCATAACTAAAAGTAAATAGCTTAACTCATTTTCCCTTTTTCCCAAAATAGCTACCCAAAAGCCACTCCCCTATTTTTAAAATAAAGTCCATAAAATATTAAGGTCTCCATTTGTAATGTACATTAGCATATGAATGAAAAAGTCTCAATATGGGTAAGCTATGAAGTTTAATATAAGAATATTGTTTATGCACACTCATGTATGTCACATTGCACACAAGCTTAAGCAAATACATTAATGCATCATCCATAGAATTTAACAATTATCATAACAATACAAATTGTATGAAGTGTTGGAAATATGCTAAGATAGATGATCTACTAATTGCTTGTAGTTACATACTGGGAAATAAATTATAAACACTAGTTAAAGTCATTAACTCGACCAATGGCTCTCCAAGAATGAACTTGTGATTGGATGTAACACGCGTGAAAAAGCACACACAATCCACAACCTAAATGCCTCATTAAAATATGTAATTATGGAGGATTTTGTAGCATAATCCACAACCTAAATGCCTCATTAAATATGTAATTATGGAGGATTTTGTAGCATAATTTCTCATTAGATTCTTCTCTCAATGATGACCAAAGAATTGTATACACTTAAGACTTATACTGATCTTTTTTATTTATAAAAATAGATTAAGGTGCCTTTGGAAGAGTCACAACTCTTTATCTATGTCCTTTAGGAAAAATCATGCCATTTCATAATTAAAGAAATACATCCCATGATATATGCAATCGGAAGGGTTACAACCTTTTCAAAATTATAATATTACATCTCATCATAGTGCTAAAACGCCTCAAACATGATTGAAGTTATGAAAATCCTCAATATCATGTTTGATAAGGATAAATTAACACTTATATTTTGTATGGGTTTGAGTTGCTTTTGAAGTAAGTTAATTATGTTTTAAAAGACTTTGGTACTTAAAGGAGAGTTATTTCAGTTTCAGGAATTAAAAGGACCTATCAAGGAAGAATGATCAACATTTGAAAGAGTCGGAGTGGATTACATGAAGAAAAGTGTCCAAAAGTGCAGCAGGAGAGATACACAGGTGTGTATCACAGGGGCACGGCCGTGTATTGGATTGATACACTCACAGAGGGTTACATGCCATAATACATGGCCGTATGTTGAGTTGGAATTGTCCACAGAAAGATACACGGCCGTGTATATGAAGCGAGTATGGTGTGATGTTAGCCACGCCTCAACTACACGGCCGTGTATGACAGCCGAGTGTAGTTGATTCGACTCCGCGTTTTACAAGTTTCTTCTAAGATTTTGGTATCTTTGACAGAAAGAAGGGGAACGTCAGGCAGTGCAAGTGGGAAGAAACCGAATAGGAAAAAAAGAAAAGAACACCAGAGGCAGATAGAAAGAAAAAAAAGGAGAAAAGAAAGAAAAGGAGGAGACAGGGGAAGCTTTCCTAAGGGAAAAGCAAACATCAACGGATTCATCCTTATCTTCTAAAGTGTTTTTGCACACGGGGTTTTTCATCTTCATTGAGTTGTATCTTGAAAATCAATGAGTGGGGTAGTTTATTTCATACCCCTTA
>JBBMOL010001184.1:0-46383 GCA_037954665.1 Laguncularia racemosa
TTTTTTCATTATTTAATAATTTTTACAAGAAAGGAATAGGAGTAAGATTGAGAAGAAAGTTGAGAAAGGGAAGTCTTAGCTAATTTAAGAATGAACCCAAGAAACTTGAGAAGGAGAGAGTGCTCAAAATGAAACTTCGTGAAGTGAAGTGTTTCAAATTCCATGGGTACAAGCACATAGCATCTTAATGCCCAAATAAGTGAGTCATGGTCATTAGAGTGCACTGACCTAATATTGAAATTGAGAGTGAGAGTAAAGAAGAGCAAAAAGGTAACACTTCTGAGGAAAGTGAAGAACATATCTACGTCAGACTGGAATAAGGAGAATTCTTAGCCTTAGTAGGCTAATGAGCCTTGGACAATCAACCAAAGGAAGCATTTGACTAGAGAGAACTTGTTCTAAACCCACTGCTTGGTGAGTAGAAGTTTTCACTAAAAGCTATCATGTCACGTATGCACTTGTTACATAATAATTGCTTTACGAGTCAGAGATTGCAAGACTCTAATTAAATATTTAATTAATTACAACTAATCATTTTACGTATAATTATATAATAAAAATATAACTATTGATTTTTATGTCCCAGAAATCACAGAGCATTGAAATCTCCTACTAAAATAGTAAAATGGAAAAACATATCTAAATTTTACAAATTCCGTTCTTACATTGAGTTCCTAAGGATAAAATTCTATTTAAATAATCTATTAATACATATCTTACTATATCACTCTTGATTCTAGTAGTTCATGTCACATCATCTTTTATCTCATCCAAAGATTTTTGTGATGTTTCTTGTAAAATAGTTTATGGAGAGGTGAGCATACCGCGGTTTAGTGAGATGGGAATACAATATTCTCAATATTTCACACACACAAGCAATCCCAAACAAGTTCTCAATTATATGTTATGCATGGGTGTCGAGCATGATTTTGGATTTTTTCTTAATTTAACTCATATTAAATCTAACCCACTTAATATATGTTATTTGACAGTAAAATTAAGGAAAAACTATATTTTAATTATTTTAAGAAAATTGGAGTCGCCACTAATCTAAGTTGGAAAAATAAGATAAGTTAAATTTAATGAGGTAGATTAATTTTAACTAACTACTAGTCCACGAATTTTTCTAAATAAATTCTAGAAATATATTAATTAGGAAATTTGGACTTGGGGCTATCCTATTAAAACCTAAATGGTTACCACTTATCATCTTTTTCAAGAAAATGAATTAAAAGATTCTTATCAATTCCTTTCACTATCACATGTGCAAAACATAAAAAAAAAAAATCAAAACAACTTGGAAAACTTTTAATTTTTTTTTATTACAAATGGATTTTTTATTCTTAAAAATAAAAGATAATAAAGATTTTTCATTTTTACTTTAATTAAAATTGAACTAAAAAATATAATAAAATATTTTTTATGTTTTCATATTATGAATCGAAATTTCAAAAGGATAAAATATTTTTTATAATTTTCTTTTCATATGGTAAATTGAAATTGGAAAAGAATAATATATATATTTTTTATTTTGTATGTGGTTGCTTAGTAGGTGCCTATGTACCTGCTAATCAGGATCAAACTGACGTAGTTTTGTTTTCATAAAAATTTAGTGGATTGATTAATTTTAATTATAAAACAGGTTGGGTTTACATTTATTATCATTTTATTTTTTTTACAAAAATATTTTTTTATAATTTTCTTTTCATATGGTAAATTGAAATTGGAAAAGAATAAAAATATATACATTTTTTTTAATATTTTGTATGTGGTTGCCTAGTAGGTGCCTACATACTAGCTAATCAGGGTCAAATAGACGTAGTTTTGTTTTTATAAAACTTTAGTGGATTGATTAATTTTAATTATGAAAACAAGTCGAGTTTACATTTATTAACATTTTAATTTTTTTAGGGAAAAATTCTAAACCTAAAATTTTATTTTTTGATTTTTTTTTTAAAAACCTTTTAGTTTTGAAAACACCAATTTTGGTTTTTTATTTCATGAAAACCATTTTTCTAGGTGATAATTTTTTTTTTTAGAATAAAACCATATCTTAGATAATAAACAATTTTAATTTATTTATTTTTAAATTTTTATATTGTTATATTTATAAGGTAAGTATTACTAATTATTAAAAAAACTAGTTGGGACCTAATCATCCATAGGTGATAGTTACACCGCAACACCTAAGGCTTGCACAATGGTTCCTCCTAATTATTTGGTTTACTAATCTTCCTAAATTAAATTAATTAAGATAAATTTATTAAACTAATTACATTATTATTATTATCTACCCTAATTTTTATTAATTAGATTTATTTTTATTTTATTAATCAAATTTTAACAAAATTAAATAAACTAATTCATCTAAACTAAAATAATAATAATAATAATATACTTGGATACAGGTCGGTTTAGGTTGGATTTGGGTCGAACTTGGGTTGAGTTGGGTACGTGTGCAGCAGCAGGGGGTCTTTGTCAGTAGCGCTCCGATGAAGATTTAAGGTGGCTGAGGAGCGATTCCCTAGGTTTTTGAGGGTGTAGAAGACAAATTTGGTGTTATTTTTACTTAAAAGATAGCCTAGGTGGTGGTTCGGAGGTGGATGAATTTGCATTTTCCGATCCACTCAACAAGTGAATGATTGAAGCAAAAGATTGCTTCTTTCTAAAACTAAAGATCACTAGGAACTTATTAATACTAGTTTTGTGTTTCAGTTTCTTATGTAGAGCTAGTAATCTCAGAGAGAAGTTTCAACGTGGGTTTGAGGTTCCTAGAGAGAGAAAATTCACCGGCTAGAGCTTATGAGTGTGTATTTTTGGTGATTTTTCCCCCCTTCTAATTTCCAAGCATCCCCATGTATTTATAGACGCCCCCATTGTTTTTGATAAGTTCTAAATAGGTGCGAATTGGATTTGTGATATTCCATTGAAAACCTAAGTTTATCCTTTGATTTAATATGTTTTTTTTGCAAAAGATTGATGTTAATCTTTGTTTTTAGTTGGAATTAGATTGGATTACATTGAGAAACAAGATCGTTTCACATAGATTTTTTCAAATCTACCTTCGTTCTTCCCCCTGCGAGCTTCGGCATCTGTTTGAGGAAGAAGATCACGTGCTTTGTGCATGCCTCCTTAAGCCAATAGCGTGTTGCCACGTGGCAGCTGGAAAGGAAAAAAAAGGAAATGGCACAAAGTGCCTCTCGTATGATTCAAACTCGCGACCACATCTTCTTGTATGCACTCAGGTACACATATGGACCAACTGAGCCAGTCCATTTATTGGTTTATTATTGTAATTAATTTACTTATAAGCTTACAATTCTAATTAATTTTTATGGATTTGAAGTTCTCGAGCTTGATTTAGAAACCTACATTTCCTTAATTTTATTTAAAAAAATTTTATTATTATTTTTTGTTACTTGTTATTATTATTATTTATTTAATTTTTACTATCTTATAAACCGAGCCTCTTTTTTATTATTATTACTATTATTTTATTTTTATTTTTTATTTAAAAAATCTATATGGGGAGGTGCAAAAATGTGGTGTCTACAGCTGCTCCTTTTTGTAGTAAAGTTTGAGAAAACTTGGCTACAAAGACAAAAAAGACATCATTTTTGCCTAAGAAAAATGATAGATAATGCTATATTCAGCTAACTATCTGACCTTGGATCCATTAAGGAGTTATTCGACCAAAGGATTGAGTGAGGAAAATGCTTCGCAAACTAACAATCCTATGTTGCAAAAGAGGATAGTTGCTTCACGATGACTAATATTCCTTGGGGAGTGGTCTTCAGACAAGAGGCGTCTCATTAGACTAGCAATCTCAGGGTAATTGTTTAGGAAAACGCTTTTCTGAGTTGACTAACCGACGGTAGGAAGCGTTTCACTAGACTAATGACCTTAAAGAAAAGATAATACGGAAAAGTGTTCATATGATGATAGGAAGCATCTTACAAGACTAGCAACCTTGAAGAAAAGATTGTCTAGAAAAATACTTTTACAAGCTGACTAATCGATGATAAGAAGTGTCTCACTAGACTAGCAACCTTAAAAAGAGATTGTTTAGGAAAGTGCTCTTAGGAAGCGTTTTATAAGACTAGCAAACTTTAAAAAAATTATCCAAAAGAGTGTTCTTACGATGATAGGAAGCATCTTACGAGAATAGCAATCCTAAAGAAGAGATTGTTTAAAAGAGTGCTCTTACAAGCTGACTAATTGATGATAAGAAGAGTCTCACTAGACTAGAAACCTTAAAAAGATTATCTAGAAAAGTATTCTTATGAACTGACTAATCAATAATAGGAAGTGTTTTATAAGACTAGTAACCTTAAATAAATTGTTTAAGAAAGTGCTCTTATGAGCCGACTAATTGATAACAGGAAGTGTCTTACAAGACTATCAACCTTAAAAAAGATTATTTAGAAAAGTGCTCTTATGAGTCGACTAATCGATGATAGGAAGTGTTTTATAGGACTAGTAACCATAAAATAGTGATATTTAGAAAAGTGTCCCATTATAGGCTAACTAACCGATAGTGGGAAGCGTCTTTTTAAAACTTGCAACCTTGAGAAAGAAAGTTTAGGGAAGTGCACTATTGTGGGCTATCTAACTGACAGTGAGAAGAGTCTCTTTAGACTTGAAACCCTAAGAGAGAAAGTTTAGGAACGTGCCCCATTATGGGTTAACTAATTGATAGTGAGAACGAATTCCTACGTGAGAATCTTATTTTTCCAATAATGATTAAGAGTTTCTAAATTTATGATGACTTAAAAACTTTTAAACAAATGATAACTAAAACTTTTTAAAAAAATTTCATGACAAATGTTTTTCTGAACTTAAGGATAAGGTGACAAGGTATTAAAGTATCTTTTAGCAAACTTTGAAAAATTTTCTCTTTCTTCTAAAAAAAATCTAAAAGAAATATTTATTTATTTATTTTTTTAAGTATTGCTAACAAGTAAAGAGTTTGACAAGGCTCCAAAAAATACAAATAAAGGGTAAGCCCATCTTACTTACTCTTTTACCTCATTTTGCTTGGAGGATTTGGTTTAATCTTAGAAAAAGTGGTGTCTTAGCTTAGTCGATCATCTATTGAGGGGTTTCTTGCAATTAAGACTTATATTTTCTTCTTAGGGGCATTAATATTTAAAATTTGGGCCAAATAACACTAATGGGGAATGACTTTAAATCCCCCATTCCATTTGGAAACAAATATCTCATTCTTAATTGGTTTAATCTAAGAGGACTTTCTCACAATTTCTCGATTTAGATGTTACTCTTGACTTTTATTCCAAAAATTATGGTCTTTCTTGTAAGTAATACGTTTTGATCAATCTGTTAGGCTTTTTTGGTACTTCTAATGCAATAGGCTTTTGGTTATTGGTTTAAAAAAGATACCAATGTTAAGGTCTATTTTGAAAGAATCATCATTTCTACCAGAGTTTATAAGTCAAGAAACCTTAAGAAAAACTAGAATAGTACTTACCCTAGGCCTAGCAATTTTTTCTTAGGATAGATAAATGATTTGGAGAAGTCTTTTAGAGAAGGTGGGTATATGTTTGGATTCTTGTATTTCGCTTTGGTATTTTCAAGTATTGTTGGGTTTACTTTTTATTGTATATAGGTTTAACTTCATTCTTAGGCTTTTCTTATTTCTTTTTTTATTTCTCTCTCTCTCTCTCTCTTTTCTTTTTTCTTTTTTTTTTTTTCATTCATTCGTTTTCTTTTTCCATCTTTTTTCTTCTTTTCTTTTGCGCCCAATGGTGATTATCTCTTATAGGTTATGTGTGGTTTTTCAGAATGTAAACTTTTTTTCATCTAAAAAAAAATAAATTACCCTTGAATTGTTGCAACTAGGGCAAGCACTATTTAGTTAATCCCCCCCTTTTTTTTCTTGATTGATGTCCCTATCTTCTTAATCATGCCATTGTGGGGTGATTCTTAGTAGGGTTAAATTTTGAAAGTTTTTTTATATAAGCTCAAATGGGGTTGGTAAAGGATTATTGTGTTTAGGGTAGCAAAAAAAAAAAAAAAGCCTAAAATTATTTTGATTAATTTATCAAATTCAAAATAGACCTCCTTTAAGGAATGAGTTCAAAACCTCACATTAATAACACTTAACTTTCAAGTGTTTAAGGGTTAGTGTCTGGGATGTGGTTTGCCTCTTGTCATCCTAAATCAAATGATATATCTTTCCATTTTACCAAATTTGCCTATATTCATCAAGTCTCGTAATGTCTTTAGGAGTTATGTGCCCCTATCAACTTGAACAAGTGATTCAGTCTTAGTTGGCTAAGACTCAACTAGTTAGGATAGTCTTCTTTATAACTTCGTTGGTTATTGACCATAGCCACTTCAAACGTGTGCCAAAAAAATTAGTTGTCTCCGTGTCTGGTTTACATAACTCTTGATGGAGAGGAACTTCAAGTGTAGCCTTTAAGATTGGAGGGGGTTATAAGGCTTTGTGTTTTGATGCTAAATCAACATATGAGAAAACCTTTTGAAGTGAATGTATTTTAATGTTTAGGGACTTTCAAGTTGAGAGCAAGTTATAGAGGTTTTAGTTTTATGCTCAGAGTAAGTGATTGTGAGCCTTAGGTTGAGTTAACTTGTTTAAAAGCAACTTTTAGGGTCTTGAAAGGATCTTTTATTGTTAGCGACTCTTTAATTTTCTTAGTTTTTTCTTTTCTTTATTATTATTATTTTTTTGTAAACATGCAAACAAGATACTCACACGGATACAATTTGACAATTGAATAATAGTGCAACAATTATATTAAATAAGAATGTCAAATCCAACCGCAGATTTATTGAAATTTCAAGGCTACAAACCATTGGTTTAATTGTCAAAAATAATTGAAATTCTTAACAACTAGTTTTAAAAAAAGTCTATTTAAAACAATCTTCAAATCTTGTTGGGGTAGTTATTGGCTTGCTCCATCAGCAAGTCGTAGACTCTCTTCTCCGACATCCTTAGCCAATTCTCTAAAATCTTCAAATAATCTTGTGAAGTTTCAAAGTTCTCCTTCCAAATTACCACCCTCCTTTCAGTATCCTAATGTTAGATCTTTGCTTGGGCTTTAACCATGTCCATGTAAGCCTTCAATTCTGAGGTTAGGTTCTGGCGTAGGTTCTAGTATACTTGGAGCCTGGTACTCAACTTGCTCTATCTTGTGCATGAAGTCCATAATGAATTCCTTAATGGCTTTGAAGTCCCCCAGTCATCCATCTAAGTCTCCTACGTCTACAATGGGGCTTAGGACTTTTGTATCCTAAATAGCTTTGATGGCTCGTAACTTGTTCACTTTAAAGGCTAAGGAAATATTCGGGCCCTGATAATCAAGTGTAACTAAATCCAATGGGGGCCTATGAGCAATATCTTAGACTGGTCTAAACTGTTTGACCAAGTAAACTAGGAAATAGCTAGTATATCCAAAAATACCCATTAGTGGGATAATAGCGAAATCAATGCATCTTAGAATAGCTTGTGTGCAATGATTCCACCTAGTAGTCTATAATATGTCCTTAGGGTAAACCTTCTGCATAATCTCCATCCATTGGCGAATTTCAACTCCTTCTAGCAACTGTATCTTAGTTAGAAAGTAGTCTACTAGGTCAACTTGTGAAGCTAAAGACCTCCTAACGTGATCCAATCCATAACTTTTAGTGTGACTAGCGAACCATACTATTAACAATGTTAGACAACTTTTGAAGTTTCCCTTCCCCCTTTCTTTCAGAAATCTCAAAGATCGAATATGTTCAGCAAGTAAGGCTAGGATGTAGGACTGGCGTGACAAGAACTAAGTTACTAATTCTGTTGCCCTGAAATGGACATGTAAAACTCCTGTCGGAAATAGGATACTAGCAAAAACTGCTAAGATGTAGGCATTGACCTAATTATGCTCCTAAGTCTGTCGGTCTCCTACAAAGATCTCTTGATTAGTTTGGTAGTTTGCAGGCGTTCCAAACCAGTTTATAAGGGTTGAGATTTTTATGGAATTTCCATTGCATTGAGTAAAGGCTTGAGTTACTTCTAACTTTCTAACCCCCAATAGCTTGTAGAAGGTGCTCACTAGGTTGGCTTGCAAATCTAGAACTGTGATTCCATCATAATAGGGAGGAGCTTGTAGCAGTTGAGAATACTCTTCAATGGTTGGAGATAGGGTATGTGGGCTAAAGCTGAATGTTGCTAATTCTGGATCCTCAAAGTAGGTTAGGGCCCTCATGAGGTCCCAATCATATTGGACTTTGAGGAGTGAGATGACTGGCCCTACTTTAACTTTGATGGTTTCCTGTTGCTTTGGGTTAAACTATTGAAACCAATTAGAAAGTGCGAGCTTAGATGGTAGGGGCTGGTTGACATAAATTTGGCCGATGTAGACATGGTCGTTGCTTAACTTCGAGTTGGCCATTCCTTCGTAATACTTAAAATAAGAATTTTACAGCATAAAAAGAAAGAAAACAAAAACAAAAAAAATACATATAGAATGACAAAGCTTTACATCATCTGGAAAATCAATAAATATGTTTTTTATTAAAGCTGCATTATTTTTCAATCATGCGTAGATGACATGAATGCAATTTGGGTGGGTTCTAAAGGTCCTCAAGCTCTATGGCCTCCCTCATTTCTAAGGTAATAGGTTTTGGGCCATATCGAAGCAAGAGTGGAGAAGCCTAATTGACCTCAGGAGGTGGTTACACCACATCACTTGAAGCCTACATAATGCCCCCTTGCTTGGGTTCCTAAGATGGCCTGGTTCTGACCACTTCTAACACATATATATGAATGATAATAATTCCCCCAAATATCATTATTAGGCTCGATGGGCCTAATGCTATTCCATCCTGAAGCCTAATTAGTCTATATAAAAAAGAGCTATTCATACAAGAAATATACATAAGAAAATAATACATGCTGAATGAATTTATAAGAAGCTCTTAACTTTTAGAAGAAGATAAAAATGGCTAGCCCACTAAAGAATTAGGTCCTTAGTGGAGTTGCTAATTCTGTCGAGCTTGATTTTGGAATTTTTCTTAATTTAACCCATATTAAGTCTAACCCACTTAATATATGTTATTCGATAATAAAATTAAGGAAAAACTATATTTTAATTATTTTATGAAAATTGGAGTTGCCACTAACTTAAGTTGGAAAATAAGATAAGTTAAAGTTAATGAGGTGGATTAACCTTAACTAGCTGTTAGTGCACAATTTTTTCTAAATAAATTCTGGAAAAATATTAACTAAAAAATCTGGACTCGGGGCTATCATATTAAAACTTAAATGGTTACTACTTGTCATCTTTTTCAAGAAAATGAATTAAAAGCTCCTTATCAATTTCCTTCACTATCACATGTGCAAAATATAAAAAAAAAGAAGTAAAAAACAACATGGAAAACTTTTAATTATTTTTTATTATAAATGGATTTTTTTATTCTTAAAAATAAAAGATAATAAAGCTTTTGCATTTTTAATTTAATTAAAATTGAACTAAAAAAATGGAATAAAATATTTTTTATGTTTTTATATTATGAATCAAAATTTTAAAAGCATAAAATATTTTTTATAATTTTTTTTCATATGGTAAATTGAAATTAGAGAAGAATAATTTTTTTAATTATTTTATATGTGGTTGCCTAACAAGTTTCTACGTACCCACTAATCAAGATCAAACCGACATAGTTTTATTTT
Source organism: Laguncularia racemosa (assembly GCA_037954665.1). Taxonomy (NCBI): domain Eukaryota; kingdom Viridiplantae; phylum Streptophyta; class Magnoliopsida; order Myrtales; family Combretaceae; genus Laguncularia; species Laguncularia racemosa. The sequence goes on from JBBMOL010001184.1 coordinate 9,695, forward strand.
CATAAACGTTAATGGATTGATTAATTTTAATTATGAAAATAGGTTGGGTTTACATTTATTATCATTTAATTTTTTTTTAGGGAAAAATTCTAAAACTAAAATTTTATTTTTTGATTTTGAAAAAAAAAATAAAACCTTCTAGTTTTGAAAACACCAATTAGGGTTTTTATTTCATGAAAACATTTTTTTAGGTGAGAAAATATATAGTTTTTTAGAATAAAGCCATATCTTAGATAATAAAAAATTTTAATTATAATTTATTTATATATTTTTCAATTTTTATATTGTTATATTTATAAGCTAAGTATTACTAATTATTAAAAAACTAGTTGGGAACCTAATCGTCCTTAGGCGATAGTTACACTGTAACACATAAGGCCTACACAATGGTTTCTCCTAATTATTTGGTTTACTAATTTTCCTAAGTTAAATTAATTAAGATAAATTTATTAACCTAATTACATTCATATTATTATTATTATTATTATCTACCCTAATTTTTATTAATCAAATTTATTTTTATTTTTATCAATTAGATTTTAACAAAATTAAATAAACTAATTTATCTAAACTAAATCAATAATAATAATAATACACATACGAGTCGGTTCGGGATGCATTCGGGTTGAACTTGAGTCGAGTCGGGTACGTATGCGACGGCTGGAGGTCTTCGTCGGCAACACTCTGGTGAAGATCTGAGGTGTTGAGGAGTGATTCCATAGGTTTTTGAGGGTGTAGAAGACAAATGTGGTATTATTTTTACTTAAAAGATAGCCTAGGTAGTGGTTTGGAGGTGGCTGATGGTGGCCGGATTTGCATTTTTTGATCTGCTCAATGAGTGAAAGATTAAAACAAAAGATTACCTCTTTCTAAAACTAAAGATCACTGGGAACTTATTGATGCTAGTTTCATGTTTTAGTTTCTTGTGTAGAGCTAGTAATCTTAGAGAGAAGTTTCGGTGCGGGTTTGAGGTTCCTAGATAGAGAAAATTCACCGGCCAGAGTTTATGAGTGCGTATTTTTGGTGATCCCCGATTTCCAAGCATCCCCATGTATTTATAGGCACCCCCATTGTTTCCAATAAGTTCTAAATAGGTGCGAATCGGATTTGTGATATTTCGCTGAAAACCTAAGTTTATCCTTTGATTTAATTCGTTTTTTTTTTTTTTTTTTGCTAAAGATTGATGCTAATCTTTGTTTTTAGTTGGAATTAGATTGGATTACATTGAGAAATGAGTTTGTTTTGCATGGATTTGTTTAAATCCGCCTCCGTTCTTCTCTCCCCCCCGAGCTCCGGTGTTTGTCTGAGGAGGAAGATCACGTGCTATGCACGTGCCTCCTTCGGCCAATAGCGTGTTGCCACATGGCAGCTGGAAAGGAAAAAAAGAAAACGACATAAAGTGCCTCTCATAAGGTTTGAACTCGCGACCACATCTCCCTCTCACACACCCGGGCGTACATACGAACTAGCTGAGCCAACTCATTTCTTGAGTTACTATTGTAGTTAATTTACCTATAAGCTAACAATTCTAATTAATTTTTATGGATTTGAAGTTCCCGATTTTGATTTAGAAACCCATATTTCATTAAAAATTTTATTATTATTATTTTTTGTTACTTATTATTATTTTTATTATTTAATTTTTACTAACTTACAAACCGAGCCTCTTTTTTATTATTATTACTATTCTTTTATTTTTTTATCATTTTATTTATTTATTTATTTAAAAAATCTATATGGGGGAGGCAAAAATGGGGTGTCTATACTGGACAACCATATGCAATACAACATCACACGCGGTCTTTTGGTAACTAACGTGAAGTTTATGGTTTACACCTTCCTTGACCTTGGGTTGGAGATTTGCATTATTACCATCAATGCCTAAGTCTCACAACCCAATTATTTTTATCTTATCTCTTCATTAGAATTGGTTTTTTAAATTTAATCCCATAAGCTCAAGTATAATTTAGCACACCAAGTAGTAAACATCCTTAGATAGACTGGACTCGGAACCGTTAAAGGCTTGACAAACCTCTAATCATTTAGTTCACCCCTAGTGAAATAGTAATCCTATCCGATTACTTCAATGCGCCTTTAACAGTGATGGCATTTAATACAATGCAATGTCTCGTGCAAGGCATGCGGGATTTTATATTAGCTGAATATCATTGTGTCATTTTAGATTTAGGTGACCAATCAAGTAAAATAAATCAAATGAGGCAACCAAATCACATAAAAATAAAATTTCACAATAAATCAACATATAAGGCTAGATTACAATAACATATTACAACCCAATTTGATCAACCATTCTATTACGCAGGCTATTGGATATCAAGTATCTACTTCCGTATCAAAACGGAAACAATCAAATATCACTCCACTTTGAAATTTTCAGTTCACCACAATCCAATTAATTAGCACTTCAATACATGACCAACCACATACACCACATAATTATCCATCACAAATGCTAAATCCACATTACTACAATCCACACTTTATATTTTCATTTGCCACAATACGAAGAACTAAGCATTACACGTCATAGATAAAAGTAAGGAAGACTAGATCAACCATCAACCATTCACTAATAATCATAATGCAACAACTCACATTGCACTACTTCAAGTGTTAACAACCATGCCCCTAATCCATCAACTGTAAAATCAACCAACCAGGATTGATCTACAATCAAATTCCATCAATCATTCAATCAGCTAACCATGAAACATCAATTGTTCACACCCATTAGCAATAACAAAATCATCCCCTTTACTCAATTAATAGATCACCACTCATCAAACATATGTTAATTCATTCATTCGTTCACATCTATATTACATCTTTCACTTTATAATATACACATATACCTATCTATATTTATACATATATATTGTTTAACAATATTTGTATATATTAATAAGTTATTTCCATCCATCTTTATAAATTAATAAGTAGCTATTTGTATTTTGATTTGCAAATATTTGCATGTATTAATATAATATATATTATCATTTGCAATTATTATATAATATATAATTTTATTTGCTATTATCATGTAATACTATTTGCAATTTTTTTATATAATATGTAATATTATTTGCAACTATTATAAATTATATAATATATAATATGCATGGCAATCATGGTGTGGGGATAAGGAATAATAATAAATAAATAAATATCTAAAGATGTATAAATAACATTAGATGTGCATACTCCAATTAATGTTTGATAGGGGCATGTCTTTATATATGTTAAAACACGTTCACATTGAACAAAAGATGTGTCAAATGGAGGAAATGATTATTTTAGTTAGTTATATATAATTACATATAAGATGAGATGGTAAAAGAATGAAAAAGGGATAGTTGCAATTTTTTTTTTCATAATGTGGATTTTATACTGCCGGTTGGATAGTGGTTAATCTAGCGATAGGCTAGCTCCTAATATATATATATTAAGTGGCCTCGTTAATATATCTATATATATGTATTTATATTATAGATATAACCATATATTTTATATTATACTTAAATTTTCCTTTTGTAATCTATTATATATATATATATATTGCACATATATACATGTATTTATTGGAAAAGAGAAAGAAAAGAAAAGAAAAGAAAAGGCCATGTGAGAAGATAGAAAGAGAAAGAAAAGAAAAGAAAGGAAACAATAGGGAGAAAAAGAAACAGGAAAGGAAAAAAAAATTCATAATACCATAGTGACACAACCGATCGCACACATATACAATTATATTGTAAGTAATATATAAATATTGTAGTATATCACAGAGTTTTTTACTTACCTCAATTTTCTAGCTTTAAAACTCAAAATAACTCTTGAAAACACAGTAAATTTAAGTTTTTCACCTAGTAATGAATGAATAATAAACTTAAAGCTAATTCTAGTAGTTAAACTTACTAAAACTTAAAATAAAAATCAAATATATAATTTTTTTTTAAATTCATATGGATTTAAACTCAAATTTAGAGTTTAAAATTTACCTAGTAAGTGGGATCTTGATGTGAAATACTCCTTCCAAGAATCGTCATGGTGCTTACAGTTTTTATTTGGAGTTAGTATGAGAAAGTTATGACTTTTTAAAGTTTTAAGAAGTTTAAGTTTTTGTACTGAGAGAGAAGAAAAGCATAAGAGAAAAGAAAGAAACAAAAGAAGAAGAGAAAAATGAGTCCCTACAAATGAGGGGAGAGAAAATCGAGAGAAATTTAAGGGAAAAAAATTACAGTGGATATATATTAAATTATGGGTTTAATTAGTATGTGTATGAATATTTTATTATATTATTTAAATTATAATATTTTTATACAAAAATTTATATGTATATTAAATAAAATATTCTAAATATAAATATATACTTAAAAATTATATTTAACTAACATAAATTTAAAATTTTAATTTTTACTTCTTATTTATTATAATTATGTAATGGATTCCATTTCTTTCTTATTTTTTCATTTATTAGTTTTGAAATTTATTAAACTAAGCATTAAATTTATTGATTTAATTATTTTTGTGTATTTCTTAGTATTAATATATTAAAATGACTTAATTTTCATTGTTATTTTCTCAAAATGTTTGAATTGCGAAAATGTTATCCTTGATACCCTAGCCTAAAAGTATAACTGTTTTACTTTTTTTTTTTAATTTTAGTATAGTTTTTTTTAAATTTATGGAGCATTACAATGGAAGTTGCAACAACATCATCTTAGTTGAGCTACCGGGGAAAATGGAGCTTTTGACCTCCTAACATTTGAAGCCATATGGGTTGCGATGGTTTAATAACCGAGGCATGATACTTGTCTACAAAAAATTTAAAATTTGACTTAGCATTAGGGAGTACTAAGATGAGTTAGATTTTGATGTGATACTTATGAGTGCTCCCCACCTAATACTTAGATGAGCTTGGGAATATGATTGACGTGTTATCTATAGTGGCTTCTACAACACTTGCTCCTTTAAGAAGGATGGGAAGAGCTTCCCATTGCTGCCCATGAGTGTAGAGGACTTGTAGAGGGACCACTTAGCCTTGGTTAAGAAAAGGAAATGAAAGAAGAGTTTATTTGCCACTCACTCTTTGACTTTTTTTGCAAGGCCACAAAGATCAAAGTCGAGGTCAACTCAAATCAACCTAGGGCTAATGATAAGATCATCAATCTAACCTCTCACCACAAGCATTGAGCTAATAATTAAACACCAAGTTAAGGAAGAAATTAGGCTTGTCAAGAAAGAGATAAAAGAATAAGCCCGCATTTGTCCGACCTAGTAAAGTTCCCACAAGACCTCACGACTACTACTAAGACGCCTTAACCTATTAAGTTAAGTTCTTATTGAGCTTGACCTCATAAAGAAAGGACGAGCTATTCAGGTTGGCTAGCTATTTGAGGTCACTAACCTTATTCATGTCAGTGATCAATTTAGAGCCCATTCATCTCAACTACAAGAGATAAGCCCTCAATGACTTTAGATTAGCTCAGGCGCCATCAAGCCAGCTTCTACCTAAGTCAAACCCACACCTTGGATCATCTCTAAATTGACCCAGCAGAGACACTAAAGCAGCATATCATAAGGTTGACAAAACTCTCTTAGTAGCACACCTAACCTATTTTGATCCAACCTGCCTATAGTTATTTCAGAATGATCTTAGTCACCAGCTTTGATACATGCCAAAACACAAAGTTTCATTTGCCTAATTTAGTTATTTTACTTATTTCCCCCTTATGGGCCTCCATGTAAGGTTTAACACATTTGTACATATTTACTAAATTACCATAAGGGGTTTAAAAATAGTATAAATAGTAACACTTGTGCAATTAGTAGGCAAGAGTCCACAAATGAAGAGAGAAGAATCTTTTACACTTTAATATATTACTTGTCTCGATTATAGAGTGCAAACCTCTTTCCTCTTTAATCTTCATATTCTTATAAGTCATTCATTAACCGTAGAAAACTCACTTTTAGGAGATAGTATGCTATATCTATCTTCTATTAGAATTGTGAATTAGTTTAGTATTTGTGAGTAATATTAAACCTTATTCTAATTACAAACCTAGCTTGTATTTATTGTTGGTAAGTCGTATTCAACTGCATTCATATTCATATCTTTATTTAACTGCTTATTTTCTATTTGCATTCTCACACATTCGGTTACCCATATTAAGCACATATCAAAATACAACATCATTTCATTCGAAATTGTCCATTTGTATATTCGTTTTACAATCTTGAACTTTACGATACTTTAGAAGTCAATTTGATTAATTTTGGTTTCATATTGACATCCCACTATTTTTTTTAATTCTAATTAAATGAATGAAAAGCTCATCTATTATGCACAAAGGATAGGATAACTATATTATTATTATTATTATTATTATTATTTACATGTCTAGTACACTTATATGTCCTGGAGAAATGACTAGTATGCCAACAATGTATTACAAAAGTTCCCTACCAAGTCACATGTCAAAAAAAGAACGAAAGATTGAGAAGGCAGCAATTTGATATCGACTAAATAACTCTAAAGATAGTTCTGATCGCATGGTATAAAATATCTGTTTTTCTCGTTTTATATTTCACGGATGGAGTGGCTTGTGTTTGTGGCATCGTCCACATAAAGTCGGTGTTTGGCATACCCTACGCATTCATTGCCAACTTCATAGTACTTTTGAGGTTTCTAGCAAAACATTTGCAGTTTTAAGTTACCAAGTAACATATTTGGAAATTTAATTCAATATAGATTATAAGTTGAGATACTAAACGTGATATTTAAATATTTTATTAGGCGAAAAGTTTGCAAACTGCTTTCATAGCCTTCAACCTTGCTTTGTCATTAGGAATAGCTAATTTCAAGACTATCTTCTGCTTAAAAAATAAAATTAGGAACTCCACAGTTTAAAAAATATTTATATATGATAAATTAAGCCAAATCTATATTTTTACTAGCGATTATAAAAAAGAACTCGAGCAAATAAATATTACATGAATGACAAAAAGAGAAAAAACATGAAAGTCTCATAACTACTTGAAGTCAATGCACCTGAAAAAAAAAGGTGATAGTAGGTGTTTTTTTTTGGAAAACCACCATTTATGTTTTTACATATTAAGATTATTAATATTTATTAGTTATTAATTTATTTACATAATGTATTAGTACCATGGAATTTTTATCATTATTTTACACTAATATAACATCACGTTCTTATATTACAATCCAAATGTGCAATTAAGACATCTACAAAATCATAGTTGCTAGTAGCTAGGTGGAAATATGATTCCGAACAATTAGTTTTATATTGAGGTTGTAAATCTTGTGATCATAATGCACGAGTACTGTTAAGAAATTAAGGTATCAATCTCATGGAGGCTATTCATATTTCTTAGTTGAATTTATTACCTAAAATTTTTGAGTACTATATTTAGGTCTCAAATAAACATTATAATCGATGTTGATCCCAAATTTCTAACGATTTTAATTGAAAACCGAGTTCTAACGTCTAATCATTATATTGATTAACAAAATATACTCAAGGGTTGATCTTGTAAGAATGGATTGTGGTCTGCAATTATGCACATGACTGCTGAATCTATAAGTCATTATCCTCTTAGCATCAATCAATTATTGTAGAAACTTCATATATATGCTTGGTGCTTTGACTATTTCGACCTTATAGAGATTTTTGGCCAAACACTATGTAGTGCGCTGCCTCTTAGGGCCTTCGAAACTATTATTTGGTGTCTAAAAGATAGTTCATTTATACTACCTTCAAGTTGAGGATAAGGTCAAATTTGAAATTGAGTACAAATCAAAACTTACCATTTAACATATTTATAAAAATACTGTAGAAGTGTTGTGAAATATGAGTCTAGGCCATTATACTGCTTGTCTCAAAACATAGGTTATAGACAATAAGCTTCAAATTTAGAATAAACTATTAATAAAGTCTTTCAATAAAAATAAATATGCATAGATATGTTCACGTTCTCATGTCTCATGATTTAGAGATTTTCAAATATTTATATAATGATATGCCATGTAGATGCACATGACATGCACTAGCTAGTATCTCAATTGTGAAGAGCAACCCTTGATGGCTCAACTATGAAGGATGGCATATGACAACTTAAAATTAAACCATAAAGAGTGGCATATAGCAGCTTAGAGGAAACTACGAAGAATCCAAAGATTCAATATCTGTGAATGTGATCTATAGGCGGCTTAAAACCAAGCATGCAATTTTACATATTGTAAAATCAAGCTCATAACCAAACTTTTTGATAATGTGACTCTTAGATCTTTTTATTCAAATAATTTTTTTTAAAAATTTTGATTTTGAATTCCAAATTAAAAGCGAGCCATATAAAATAAGACCCTTAAGCCTTTTTTGTGCCATGCTACAAATACAATGATGCAATCATCAAATTCAAATTGAGAAATTATTTCATAGAACTAAGAATAGTATAATGATCCAAGTTGAGAAATTATTCCATGAAACTAAATGTAATTATGGTATTCATACTAAGCAATAATTCACTTAAATACTTCGTAGTAAGCAAACATTTACGACACTTGCCACTATCAGCAATGAAGCATCAACTCTTTCGATCTCTAGTTACATAGTACTTTTGAGGTTTCCACAATATATGGAAACTATTGCTGCTCCAATTTATCAAGTAACATATTCAGAAATTTGACTCAATATAGATTGTAAACTGAAGTACCAAACGTGATATTTATGTATTTTTTTTTATCTCGGTGCCTCAATTCAATATATTATGTAGCTGTGGTAAGGATAATGGTAATAAGGTGGATAGTACGTTTCGAGGATTTTATTGTCATCCTCTGTGTCTTCATCCTTTTCTTCTTTAGCTGGACCAACTGTCACAAGGTCTGCATGGCCTTTCTTCCTCAATATTGAAACCAGTTTGGTAGGGTCTATATCACCAATCACTGTTAATTTCTGCTCTTCCATGTCAGCAGAAATGGACTCAATTCCTGGAAATAGATTAATCACATAAGAAAAAGGATATATATATATATATAATTATTTTAAGTAATAAAAAAATAATGTATGTGCTATATAAACAAGAATTTGAATTTTTTAATATATATAGAATTAAAACTTAACCAATAGATTACCTGAAAGTTTGCAAACTGCTTTCATAGCCTTCAACCTTGCTTTGTCATTAGAAATAGTCAATTTCAAGACTATCTTCTGAATAAAAAATAAAATTAGGAACTCCACAATTTAAAAAACATTTATATACGGTAAATTAAGCTAAATCTATATTTTTACTAGCGATTATCTAAAATAACTCGAGTAAATAAATATTACATGTATAATAAAAAGAAAAAAACATGAAAGTCTCAATTCTCACCTTCATTTTCGTATGCCGTTTCCGGTTTAAAAATTAATCTTAATAACTTGGTTGAAACCTAACTCAAGAATGTTTTATCAATAATTTGATTTTAGAAACCAAAATGCTATCTAAGAGAATCCAAGAGAGTAATCTATACAAAGCAAGTGTCGGGTGAATTTGCTTTTAGTTCTACTAGAGAGACTCAAGGGTGCATATATATTTTATACAGTTGAAAAGAGCAAAAGAAAATGTGAAATATCGATGTAATTTCCTGGAAACCCTTGAGCATGACATTGTAATTATCAACACGGCTAAGTGTGGAAACCGAGTCCACGCAAAATGACAAAATCAAGGAAGTTATTAAAACTTAAACATTAGAGAAAGAGCCATCAGCTCATCGTGCTTCTCGTGATTCAAAAGTAGAGCCAGTCATTTGTTTTGAGTCTTGTATGTGAACAAGGATTAATATCAATTACTTTCCTCTTACGAGAGCCTATCGCGGGATCATAATTTTAGCAATAATATAGTTAACTTTTGTATGTATGAGCACTAGTTGTTCCACAAACTTTGAATGTAGTCATATATGTATTATAGTATTGTTATTGTAGTGAGAGGAAAATATAGATATATTTTAATCGTGTTTAGTTAAAAAAAGAAGAAGATAAAATCTCTAAAGAATCTTATTTCCAAAACAATTTGTTTGACTCTTGAATGTGAATAAGGATTAATAAAACTTTTTGTCATGTTTAATTGACTTCTCATCACAAGTAGTTCTAATGCTAAATTGTTGTCCTGTTCCTGTAATAAAATAAACTTATTGATTATTAATATCAATTACTTCACTCTTACGAGGACCTATAGTGGGGTCTTAATCTTAATTTTTGTAGTAATATAGTTAACTTTTGTATGTATGAACACTAGTTGTTCCACAAGGTTTGATTGTAGTTATCGTTTAGATTAGTTTTTTTATCGGTTTCTATATTTTTTTTTATAATTTTCATAATTTTATCATTTTTTTACTTTTATGTCGTGCATCATATTTAGTATTAGAGCCATATTACAATATATGGGAAACATGAAGAGCTACTATATCATGAGTTCAAGATTAGTTTTTGCATATTACAATTTGATCCAAGAGGATTCTAGAAAAATTTCAGAGTCAAGAATGAGTTTTTTAAAAAGAGAAATGATGTAGATCAAGAATAAATAGATAAAATAAAATATTTTTTATATGGATTTTATTTATTTTATATTATTTAGGTTTGATATCATTTTGTTGTTATCTTTTATTTGATTAGAAATGATTTGGTTAAATTAATGTTTTTATTTTTAAGATCACAAGTCTTTTTATTTTAAGACTTGCTGTGCAAGTCACTCGACGAGTTTTAATACTACACTGTTTCTCCGTACTAAAAGTGACATTCCATTATTAAGGTATCTACGTTTGACTGTTTCATACTCATCAACGTCTAGACTCTAGAAAAGGTCAAAAGATGTGAACAAATATAATACCCTTTCGTTTAAATGTCTTTCTATTCTTCCACATGCATAGACTTCGATCATATATTATTATAGGGTTGTTACTCCTTGATGGGGAAGTATAGATATATATTAATGATGTTAGTTAAAATAAAAAAACATTTGCAATTAAGAAATGCATGCATGGTGTTATTTTTCTCAAAGGGTTTATCAAAGTATATTTAAAATTTATGTGGAATCCATAAATTATTTAAAATTTCTCCAAGGCAGGGCAATTAGAGGATTGAACAAGACCGACCTAATTGGAATTCGGTTAACCGAAGTGATCCTGATTCGATTGCTATGGATCATTAGTTGATTGACTCTTGCATGGCCAGTATGTCTTGTCTCACATCTTGGTGAGTGCAAGACCACCATGAGAAATCCTAGGCGATTGTAGGGTAGTTTTATTGTGATTGAGAAAAGCTTATATTTTTTACATTATATTGATGAATGGTTTGTTTTCCTCATTATTTGCTCTATTTTAAATTCACTCTTCTTTTTACTTGCTATTCTTCTGTTTTTGTACTCTATCTATCCATAAACAGAATTCGAATACAACCATAAAAGATTTATACTAGGAAAAAAGTGAATAAAAAGGTGTAGAATTTGGGTTTGTAATAGAGTTTTCAACACATTAAAGAGGTGAAGGAAAAATACGATAACAAGAAAATTGATAGATTCACATCTTTAACATAAAACGTATAGGTTTTAGGTGGATATAAGGTTAAAGTATGTATTTCTAAAATTTAGAATTAAAATGTATCATATGATTTTATTTATGGGAATAAAAAGCATGTATAATTAATCGCATCCAATTATGGCATATGAGTACATCTTATATTGAAGTACTCTATAGAAATATAATTTAAACTCATGCATGTGGAGATGGCAATCTACCTAACAACTTAATTTTAGTGATAACTCAAGCAAATTTTCTTGGTTGGATAGTGGAAACAGACTTTTAAATTGATATTGCACGCAATCAATCTAAAACCATTGGATTAATAATCCTCAAGAACAACCCTTTCACCAAGCAAAATTAAAGTTACAACTTGCAAATTACTTTTCGGCTTTTCTACATTTGTCACAACCTAAGAATAAATAAAAAATAAAATATTTGTAAACCTAAATGTCTATATGTAGATAAGGTCAGTAATATAATTCATTTTCTCTTGCTAACTAATTAATTATAAATCCCATGATAGATAGGTCTTCTTAACTATCTCCTCTCTCCTCCTTTTTTTTTTTTCTTTTCTTTTTTTCCAACTCGACAACTATCTCTCATAAAGCTTATTATGTACATTGCAAATTAACTCATCTCACTTTTAAAGTAAGGACTTTTCTATATGTTATAATCACAATAGCATAGATAGAGAGGATGGAAAATAAAAAATGTCACACATAACTAAATATCCCATTTACGATTGTGTAGTTATATATTCAAAGATTTGGGTAGTTTTAAGGCATAACTGTAATTTGTGACTTTTAAAACAAAATCAAACTATTCACTATTTTCCTAACAAGTTTGGATACTAAAGGCATATGTATGTAACCTACCATTTTTGTTTTTATATTAATGTTAGCACTAGCGCAAAAAAAAAAATGGTAGATATTAAATAAAATAATTAGATATAAGATTGTTTTTAAAAAATTCAAAATTTTTTATCACTAATTTACACAAGTAAAATACATAAGAAGCTAAGGTATTGTTCTCATGGAGCTTATTCATATTTGAGTTGAAATTCAAGTAAACCATTTAAAGATATTATTCAAATAAGTAGTTGTAAATATAATAAGCGATTCAAGCATGTGATACCACGCAAATTGAAAGCTAACAACATTCAAAAAGAGTGATACTTGATTTTTTTTTTATTATTTTACAATTAATAACCTAAGATTTTCATGTAGTATATTTAGGTCTCGAATTAAACTTTATCATGCTAGCTTACCGAGTTGCTTAATAAGCAATCTAAAATTTTAGATGTGTTTTCTCCATCATGAGTTGGTAGATTTTTTAATGCCAAATAAACCTACTAGAATAAATGTCATTTTTTTCAATCATGCACACATTGTAAAATTAGATCTTTGTAACTTTTCATGAATTTGATTCAAATTCAATACTATGTTTGAATAGGAGAATGTTGTTGGAACTTCAATATATGAAGGGATGATAAGTTGGACTATAAGCATTTTTCCCTATTTAGAGGCCAAGAAAAGTGATGTGCATTGTTTTTAAAGATAAAGCAAATCCACTATCCCCACATATCTCAATGACTTTAATAATTTTATGTTCAGATAATTGTTTGTGAGTAGCACTTCAAAAATAACATCCACATGTACCCAAAATGAATTATACATTGAAAATCTTATGAAGCAATTTTTCTTCTAAAAATATTTGTTTGAGCATGGGAAAAGTTCTTGAAGCAAACTACACAAACTGCTTACATATTTGAAGAATTAAGAGGATAAGATTCTTGTGCAGCATCGTTGCATATTCAAACATGAGCCTCATTAAAAATAAATAAGGAAAAAAAAAACAAGAACAAGAATCAACTTGAGCATATAAATTTTATTTCAAGTTGTAATTTCTCCTTAATAGTAGAGTCCCATTCTACATGGTCATGTGCTAAAATAGGAGCTAGATGGCATCCATGGTGTTATGGCTAGAGCACAAATTTGCTTGGAACAACATCACAACAAAAACTTAACCTTTTTTGAGAGGAGATTAAGGTTTTTGTATATTTTTCTTTTTTTACTTTAGCTTAAAGTTTTATTTATAAAATTTTTTACTTTTTTTTCTTTTGTTCTTTTTTATTTTTCTCTATTCTTTTCGGGTTTGTAGGCCAGCTCAACTTGCAATGAGTTGGATTGCTTTAATCTATAGTTTAAGTAAAGCTGGTTAAGTAACATGTTTTTTTTTAGGTTGAACAGGTTAACTCGCTTGAGCCACCCCACTCGTAGAACTCTATCTTCACCTTCAAAATAATATTAATATTGGAAGATAAATCCATGATCATGTTGTAGAGGGTTAGAATATATTGTATTGAATTAGATTAGATGTTGTAATAACTTATGTCGATTATATTTAGATTAATAATAAGATCCAAATAATCGGGTCCACGTTTTACGAAGATTTAAAGAGTTTTTTTTTTTTTTTTTTTGTTAATAGGCTTAGAATAGGTACCAATAAAATTGGCTTGATTAATTTTAACCCTCTTACACTATTCACAACCTATTAAGCTTGGATATATAGAAACTAATGAAAGATTCCAAAAAGCTTTAGTAACATTTGACTAATTTAGCATGATCCAAATTAAATAGGGCATGAATACCAATCTCCACGAGATTTTCCAAAGTCTTTAATTCCATTTTAAAAGGCCTTGCAACAGTGCAAATGAGGAATGGGCTTGGGAGAAGACTTGCTAGACTTTAGCAGGTTAAACCCTTTGCTGGTCTTAGACTTTCTATGAAGTTGTTTATTTATTTATTTATTTTATACTCAATAATTTTAAGCCTAACAACTAAGTAGTTATAGCCAATATGATAAAGTTTTAATTTTTTTTCCCTTATGATAAAAAACTACAATCAAACCACACTATGATTTTGGCAATGTGAGACATATAAAGAGATATCAAAAACCAATTCCATATTGCTAACAATGAAAACTCTCTCTTGATAAAAGTTTATATTCACCTAACTAATATTAAAGACTAATATAATTCTTGTCCTTTGTTGTTGATGGCAGCATATTTATTGTTGTGAATGGGAAAGGTTGTTCCACATTCATAAGGAAAAATTTAAACTTTCACTATGATTTTGTTGTGTCTTGTTTACTTTGGATTTGTGGAGCTAGAATAGTGGCCTCGTAAGCGGCATATCTCTCAACTAATCCAAGCGACCTGGCAGTGGTCTTTGAGCATCAAACATTATAAATACCCCCAATTTTGCACTTTCAACATACGAGACAGAATGAAGAAGTACAATCGACTATCAAAATTCTTAAACTTAAAGATCAAACAAATATCATAAGATGAAGAAAATCTTGCATTCATTATGATTTATAAACTATTAATATGGTAATATACAATAGTAAATTATATATAGTATTATGTTATATTATTTATTAGATTAATAGATAATAAATGGCATTAAACTATATTTTTAGAATTACTAATTATTAACCTATATTAATAACATCATATTATAATTATTATGCATATTACAATGTACACTAAAATCAATTAAAATTTATATTATTACATATCATATGAAAATATTTTATAATCTAAATCATATTTATTATATGTAATATTATCTTAAATAAAAAATAAATAAAGTGCTATCGTAGAGAACCAAGAGAGCAAATCTATACGAATCATGTGTACATTAATTTTCTTTTCAGCTTTAGTACTACCTAATGATTCCTTTCTCCAATTGGTGTATATATAATATATAATGAAGGACGTTAAACTTAAGCACAAAGAAGGAGCCACTGAGCTTCTGGATATTGAGAGGAGAACGAGTCGTTTCTTTGACTCATGAGGATAGATAGGACTTTTTGTTATGCGAGTCGACTTGACGAGTTTTACTATTGTGTTGTTTCTCCTTACTGAAAATCGACATTCAATTATTCAGATGGACAAGCATTGACTGGGGTCATATATTATTATAAGATGTGAGAAATGCATGCATGGACTTATTATTTTGAAAGAGTTTGTTAGAGTATATTTTAAGTTTTCATGGAATCCACATCGATACATCGGCGAAGACTAGGCGGCGGGAGGATTGAGCAAGATCGACTTAATTGGAATTCCACCGACCGAAGGGGTCCTAATTCGGTTGCTACGGAACAGCATTGGTTGTTTCAATCATGCATGGACAATACGTCTTGTTTCACATCTTAGTGAGTGCAAGACGAGTACAAGAAACCCTGAGCTCAATTCTAGAGTAGTTACATTTTTTATTGCGAAAACCCTATATTTTTACTAATGAATGGTTCGTTTTCCTTAGTATTTACTGTTGTTTAAAATCACTCCTTTTTACTTTCTATTCTCCTGTTTTTGTGTACTATCTATCCATAAACATAATTCAAATGGAATCATGAGAGATTTGTACTATAAAAAAAGTGAACAAGGAGATGTAGAATTTACGTTTGTGATGGAGTTTTCAGCACACTAAAGAGACAAAGGCAAAATACAATAACAAGAGAATTAATAGTTACACAAATTTGATAGATGCACATCTATAGTGTTTAGGGAAGTTTTTAAGTGGGTATAAGGTTAAAACATGTATATCTAAAATTTGAAATTAAAATATATCATGTGATTTCATTTATGGCAGTTAAAGACATGTGCAACCAATTGTTTCCATTTATGTTATATGGGTACATCTTCTATTGATGTGCTATATGGAAATATAATTTAAACTCAAGCATGTCGAGAGGGCAATCTACCTAACAACTAAATTTTAGTGACAACTCGAGCATATTTGCTTATGTAGATGGTGGAAATAGACTTTTGAATTGATACTGCATGCAATGAATCTAAAACCATAAGATTAATAATCTCTAGGAACAACCCTTTCGTCAAGCAAAAATAAAATATTATAAGCTACCAATTACTTTTCAGCTTTCTACATTTGTCACGACCTAAGAATAAATAGTCAAATAAATAAATTGATGTTTTATAACTTAAATAGACTATATATAGATAGGGTAATATAATTCATTTTCTCTTTTCAAACCCAATAGCTACTCTCTCACAGAACTTGTCACTAGCAAATACACACCCCATGATGCATGTATGAAAAATAAATAAAGCAATTTTAAAAAATTATATCATATCGAATTATTAAATCAAATTATATATACAATTAATGATAATAAAAGAAAAAAAATTGATAAAACATATTAAAAAGTATGTGAAAAAACATAAAATAAAATAAGATGAAAGTGATACAATTAAAATATGCTAGATAATTGTTGAAGTAAATGGTTAACGGAGATTTCCTATGTTATTGTAGTTGAAAATGGAAACCGTGCAATTAGTTTGTAGGAAAATTTAAGAAAACAAATAGATTTTAAAATGTAAAAATAGGACGAGGAAGGAAGAGAGGAGTGGAAAAATAAAACTTAAAATGCAATTATTTTGAATAATAGTAAATGTGATCGGAGAGAAAAAGTAGGTAATTGAATCAATTACCATTAGTGAGATCTAATTAGTGGGAAAAGTGGGCTGCTAAAATATTATTAATATTACAAATTAAAAGAATGTGGCGTTGAATAATTTCTCCTATAGGTTCTTTCACTTTATTTCACTTTAATAATATATATATACTGGTAGTTGTAATCAATTAGTTATCTCACTTCTAAAGTAAGGAGTTTTCTCTATGTTATAATCATAGTAATATAGATAGAAAAAATGGAAAAAAAAAATGTCACACACAACTTAATATCATATATACTATTGTACAATTACATATTTAAAGATGTAGGTAGTTTTAAAGTACTAATGTAATTTGTGACATTTTAAAATAACATTGAACTATCCACTATTTTCTCAACAAGTTTGGATACTAAAGGTGTATAGATGTAACCCTATCATTTTTTGCTTTTTGATATACATACTAGCAAACACCACACACCTATGTTACAAGTGCTAAAAATGATAGAAGTTAAATAAAATAATCAAATACAAAATTGTTTAAAAAAAATGATGTTGGATCTCAACAGCAAAATTTACACACAGATGGGTCCATGGGTAATGGGTAGTTTGCACCACCTAAACCTTATGTTTGAAGACTTGGAAAAGCACAATTTCGGCCCAGGATTGGGCTTAAGGTCAGTGTTTTCAGGGCTGGGTCCAACATAATAAAAGGCTTAATTAGCTCCCTAGGGTGTCATTAAGAAAATTCTTTATTTGAATAGCTTATTAAATTAAATTTGAAATTGAATCGATTTTAAATATTATTATATAATTAAAGTAATAATCTTTTTATAAATAATTGAGTTAAAATGAATATAACTAAATTAAATTTAAGTTTATTAAGATCTTTTTTTAGTTGAAATTAAATTTGAAATAATAAATTTAGTTAAGTTTGAATAAAAACTTAAGTTCTAAAATTCTAAATTAAACTTATATTTAAATTCTACATTTTATTACATCGACGTGATTTGATAGAATCCTACTCCACTAAACCATCCTAAAGATGAGTTATGAAAATAGCTACTAAAATCATGCCGTCAGAAATTTATTATTAGAAGATTTAGTTCGCGTACTTAAAATATATAATACTAAATCCATTATAGAAAGTTTACAAGTATAAGATCTGATAATATATATATATATATATAATGAAGGTAAGGTCAGTAACAAGAAAAAAAATGAAACAAGAGAGGCAAAATATAAAATCGTAGAAATGAGACTATATGGAGACTAAAAAATTAGGTTTCTTTTGAGTGATGACTTAGGATATAGTCTAAATGGTTATTTCCTTTTTTTCTTTATGATAGTATTAAGAAGAAAGAATTATAATATTGTTGTACATTTTTTTTTCATTATTCAATAATTTTTACAAGAAAGGTATAGGAGTAAGATTGAGAAGAAAGTTGAGAAAGGGAAGTCTTAGCTAATTTAAGAATGAACCCAAGAAACTTGAGAAGGAGAGAGTGCTCAAAATGAAACTTCTTGAAGTGAAGTGTTTCAAATTCCATGGGTACAAGTACATAGCATCTTAATGCCCAAATAAGCGAGTCATGGTCATTAGAGGGCATGTGTGAGGACCAAAACTTAAGCAATAATGTTAAAATTAAAATAATATATATATATATATATGTTATATGCTAAAAATAAAATAAAATAAAATAAATATATATAAAATAATAATAATAATAATAATAATAATATAAATTATATGGGCATATATATATATATATATGTAAAAAAAATGTACATAATATATTATATTATATTATATTATAACTAAAAAGAAAATAAATAAAAGAGGAAGGAAAAAAAAAACAAAAAAAAATACAGAACAACACCCTCAATGTCAGAAAAAAGTAAGTAATATTATATATATATATATATAGAAATTAGAATAAGGAGAGAGAAAAATCAAATCATCAAAAAATTAGAAAAAAAAAAAAAAACCAAAACCCTCACCATTTCATCCGAATTTTCTGGGCAAATTGAAGTTGGAATTTCCAACATGCAATCATCAGGATAGGAAGAAGAACAAGATTGAAGTAGGATGCAACAAGAATTTGAAGAAATTGAAGAACAAAAAATCAAATTAAGTAGGGAGAATTTTGTTTGTTCGTTCGAAGGGGGTAGGGTAAATCTACTGCTAGGCCAAGCTAGGGTTAAGGTTTTTGGTGGGAGAGGATTCCGGCCGACATAGTGGTTGCCGGAGGCCGGTGAACGGAGCAACCCCCGGTAACGCCCAAAACTTCCTATTTTTGTTAAAAATATCAAATGTTGATGAAAAATTATTATTTTTGGTATTCTCACATAATTTTGTATGAATATTAATGTGATAATTTTATTTTTCTGAAATTTGATTCTCAAATATGTGATCCTTAAGAAATGCTCTGTTATGGTCGTAAATTAAATTGGAAACTAAATAGGTCAAATGATGTAGTTTTGATTTAATGTTTAGTATAAAAGATCCTTATATGATTTATTAGATCACCAAATCAATAATTGTTCATATTGGAGTCGTTTTCTATTTTTAGTGAATTTTTCAAGATAATTACCCTGTTCTAGCCGAATTAAATCCTTAGCAAAATTAGAAAATTTGATTTGATTACATTAATATATAATAGAACCATACGATTCAATATAGAATCATGCTGAAATTTAATTACATTAATATATAATAGAGCGTAGTATACCCGTATGTATATGAATTAGAAATTGTGGGAAAATGGTGGATTATACGAGGTTAAGATGGAATTTAAGGGTTTGGAATACTGAATTAGCAATTTAGGGTTCAATA
The DNA here is from genome assembly GCA_037954665.1 of Laguncularia racemosa. NCBI lineage: Eukaryota > Viridiplantae > Streptophyta > Magnoliopsida > Myrtales > Combretaceae > Laguncularia > Laguncularia racemosa. Next base: position 29,600 of record JBBMOL010001184.1, read on the forward strand.
GAGCGAATGAGGTAACATTGATTGGTATACTGATAATTCAGGTATTTCTGTTGAGTAGGGAGGACAAAGGAACTTGGCTGGTGCGACTGTTTGGAATGGCATATATTGTTTCAGGTGAGTACCCCCTTAACTTTTCTTTTGGGTACAAGTGGTTGATAATGTAGACTACTTGTTGTTGGTTGAAATTACCCTGTATGATCACTTACTATGATCAATGCAGGAGGATTGTTGAATTATATTGGTTTACTAATGGCTGGTTGTGTGTCATGATATGATTGGATTATGAGAAAAAAAGAGAACATTCTAGAAAATCCTAGAATGAGAGTTGGGTGCGGGATTTGATTATACTATTCCTGGTTGTATGTGATGTAATGCTGGGTTATTTTTAACTTATTAAATGGGGTTTATATGACTGGTTGAGTTCATACTATTGTTGTCTTGGTAACGATGAAATATCTAAATGGATAATAAAATGAAAGTTAGGCTATAAGTACCTACTAACCTAAAACACTTAATGTAGGAAAAGTCCTATTCCTTGCCTAGTAAGTTTGTGGTACGACCTTTGAGTCGACCCGGATGGGTTTGAGGCATGGTCGACGGACCGGCCCGGTTTAGTGACCTATGGGGATCTGGTCACCCCTTTTGTTTGAGGCAGGTGAAAGGCGAGCTGAATATTTCTAACTAAAAAGAGTACATAAGGATGTCTTAATTAGTTGAGAAAACATTAAGTTTTGAAAAGTACATGAGGGTAGTTTATCTACCAGTTGACAGGCTTTGCCTGGATTAATTGAAAAATATTTGTGACCTGTGAGTAAACAGGAGTGATTGAAATGGTCTCCAATGAAAAGGTTATGAGTTTAGCAAAAATGGAATTACGGGGAAAATATCACTAAGTAAGATCATGATGATGTTAAAATGTAATAAATTAAATTGGGTTTCTTGCGAGTATAACTTGCTTGCTTGAGTAATCACTTCGAGGTATTTGATAATATTGTTGATTACTATTATGTGATTTTGTTGTTTGTTTTTATTGGGTTGCTTGATTTTATAGTCACTTTGCTTCTTAAGAAACTGAGGGGTTAGTGTTTTTGCTAACCTCAAGTACAGGTACTGAAGAATAAGTTGTTGGAGACTCGGGTTTTTGGAGAGCATCAATAGAGGCAAAGAAGCCCTTAGTTTCATTTTGGAACCTCTGTTATTTGTAATAAGATCTATAGGTGTTAATCTTCAGATTGTAATGTAAATATTTGTGTGTATAAGGTTGGATTTGTAATCTTTTGAGCCACTTAAGGCTACAGGATTAATCATGGGCTATGCCTACTTACCGGGAATGCAGATCCCGATGGTATATATATATGATGTATGATGTGACAGGAGATTTTAAGTACACGTGTTTAGATATGATGTAGATATGAAATGATAGCGCTGTTAGCGCCATTTTACAGGACGTTTATAAAATTTCACACAGGTTGGAGTTACATGTTCAATATTAGTAGAATTTGCCTTATCTCTAATTCAGAGACGGCATAGCAACACACCTACAGGTACCAAGGATAGTTACAGGAATATTGGAACAGGTTAAAAAATCAGACCTAGTAGGCGGGTCGCTATAGGGTGGTATCAGAGCTTAGGTTTAGGCATTATGATTAAACCCGTGTGAGCTTGTGTGGGGTAGTTAGGATGAATGAAGACTTTAAGTTGTGTTAATTGATTTGACTTACCAAATTGTGATGTATTTGTGTATTGTAGAATACATATGCTTGTTTAAGAAGTTTAAGTGTTTGATTTCTGATTCAAGTGTACTTATTTATGTAGATTTGATTGCAGTAAATGGAATGTAGAAGAGGTCGAGGTAGAGGTAAAGGAAGGAGGACCAGGAATATGGTCCCTCATGATCAGCAAGAGGATTTACCTCCACCACCTCCACCACCCCCACCACCTCTATCGCTAGCTCCACAGAATCCAATGGAGCAGATGGTTGCTGCAATGCAAGCTTGGGTTGAAGTTATGGCCGCGGGATCAGGTGGGGATAAACTAGCCAAGGTACAGAGGATTGTAAAGCCCTTTGATGGTAAGAGTCTAGACCCCACTATAGCTGTGAATTGGATAAACTCCATAGAAAGAGCTTTCCAGGTACATGATGTTCCCGAGGATAAAAAGGTGGACTATGCTGCAGTGCTATTAGAAGATACTGCACATGATTGGTGGGTATCACAGAAGGAGCTGATGGAAGCTCCAATTACTTGGCCAGCATTTAAGGATGTTTTCCTGAGTCAACATTTTCCCTCATGTGTACAAGATAAAATGAGGGAAAAGTTTTATGAATTAAAGCAGAAGGGTAGAAGCATAATGGAGTATGAGCTAGAGTTTAGCAGATTGTTGAAATTCGCTCCATTGGCCTATCAGAATGATGAAGAGGTAAAAGCTGATAAATTTCGTACGGGGCTGGATATCTATTTTCAGGCGGAGCTGAAAAGAAGTAAAGTTGTGACTTATGTGGAGATTGTGAATGAAGCCCGTATACTGGAACAGGTGAGGGATATGAAGGGTATGGAGGGTCCTTCACACAAAAGAAAGGATGGAGGTAGTTTTGGGCAAAAATGGAGTAAGGATAAAGGAAAAGCAAAGAAGCAGTATCAGCCACCAGTCCGACCTCAGAGGAATCAAACTTATACTATAGTGTGCTGGAAGTGTAAGGGCAATCACAAGGCTAATGAATGTCCTCAGCTGAGAGGAAAATGTTATAGATGTGGGGTAGATGGACACATTGCTAGGCAATGTTAGAATCCTAAGGACCTCCAATGTTACACCTGTGGACAGTTTGGTCATACTTCCCATAATTGCCGGGGTAGGAGTGAGGGAGGTCAACAGACTCAGGCTCAGACTCAGGCCCCGGCACCTAGGCATGATCTAAATCCTAGGAGGGGTAGACCGCAACCTCAGACTCAGGCACGAGTCTTTGCTATACAACAGACAGAGCCAGCTAATGTGGATGATGTAGTAGCAGGTAAGACTACTAAACTTATCTGATAGTTTGATGGTTAAATAGTTGTAATGTAAATGAACCTATATATCTATATAAATATGTATATGTGTGTGACTTTTCATGTGTATGGGATGCTGATGCTTGTTATGAATTGAGTAATTGAATTAATGAATGAATCTATATGTGTAAATATGCATGAATGTGTGTGTAGACATGAAGTAATTAAGATGTAGATGTGACTATGCTTAACTTTTCATTGAGTAGGATGTTAACAATAATTGCTGGAAGTGGAATGTGATGTGTTTGATGATTTCAGGTGTGATTCGATTAGATGATAATCCCGCTTATGCCTTATTTGACACTGGAGCAACCCATTCTTATGTCGCTGAAGACTGGGTGAGACGGAACATGGCTCCAGTGAAGAGTCTGAAATGTGAATATGTGGTAAGTACTCCTTCTGGAGGGGAGAGGATAGCAAGTTATCAATTGGAGAATGGTATTGTGGTGATTGAAGGGCGGCAATTGCCAGCTGATTTGGTTATTCTTAATATGAAAGGGTATGATGTTATCCTTGGCATGGATTGGCTGGCCAGGTATAAGGTGCATCTAAATTGTCGGGATAAAGTGGTAGAGTTTTGTCTACCAGATGAGGAAGCATTCAGTTTCAGAAGGAGTATAAGGCGATCAATACCTAAGATCATAGCAGCTAACAAAGCCAAGAAATTATTGAAGAAAGGATGTATGGGATATTTGGCTTCAGTGGTAGATGCATAATTGAAAGAGAAGAGAGTGGAGGATATCCCAGTTGTATGTGAATTCCCAAAAATATTTACTGAGGAATTACCAGGCTTACCCCCAGATAGAGAAGTTGAATTCGGCATTGAGGTAATGCCAGGTACGAAACCTGTATCCAAAGCTCCTTATCGTATGGCTCCTGTAGAATTGATGGAGTTGAAAAAGCAGTTACATGAATTATTGGATAAGAGTTTCATAAGGCCTAGTATGTCACCTTGGGGTGCACCGGTGTTATTTGTGCAAAAGAAGAATGGTAGTCTACGTTTGTGTATAGATTACCGTGAGTTGAATAAGGTAACCATCAAGAATAAATATCATTTACCCCGAATTGATGACTTATTTGATCAGTTGAAAGGAGCAGCTGTATTCTCGAAGATTGATCTGCAATCTGGATATCATCAATTGAAGGTGAAGGAGGTTGACATACCAAAGACTGCATTTCGAACCAGGTATGGTCACTATGAATTTCTGGTGATGCCTTTTGGTTTAACTAACGCCCCAGCTGCCTTTATGGATATGATGAATAGGGTATTTAAAGAATATTTGGATGACTTTGTGGTTATATTCATTGATGATATCTTGATCTATTCTAAAGATAACGAGGAGCACGCTAAGCATTTAAGAAAGGTGTTGCAAACTCTACAGGAAAAACAGTTGTATGCTAAGTTGAAGAAATGTGATTTTTGGCTAGACCAGATTGCATTCTTAGGCCATATTGTGTTAGGTTCTGGAATATCTGTAGATCCTGTAAAGATTCAGGCCACCACAGAGTGGACTCCTCCCACTACAGTCAGGGAGGTAAGAAGTTTTCTTGGTATGGCAGGATATTACAGGAAATTTGTGAAAGACTTTTCAAAGATAGTTGTACCCTTAACTCGGTTGATGAGGAAAGGAGTCAAATTTGAATGGACAGACCAATGTGAGCAAAGCTTTCAGGAATTAAAGAGGAGGTTAGTTTCAGCTCCTATTTTGGCCATTCCTAGTGGAACAGGTGGGTATGCTATATATTGTGATGCCTCTCAGATTGGATTAGGGTGTGTATTGATGCAGGATGACAAAGTTATAGCATATGCTTCCCGTCAGTTGAAACCATATGAGCAGAATTATGCTACTCATGATTTGGAGTTGGCTGCTATAATATTTGCTTTAAAAATTTGGAGACATTATTTGTATGGTGATAAATGCGATGTATATACTGATCATAAGAGTTTGAAATACATCCTTACTCAAAAAGAGTTGAACATGCGACAAAGGAGATGGTTGGAATTGATGAAAGACTATGATCTAGCCATTCACTATCATCCTGGTAAAGCTAATGTAGTTGCTGATGCATTAAGTAGGAAACAGTGTAGCAATCTGGAAACTTTAATCACTGATAGAGTGGAAATGTGGAGGGATTTAGAGCAGTTACAGTTAGAAATTATATGGCCAGGAGTGGAATCTAGGTTAAATAGTTTGAGTATTCAACCTATATTGAAAGATCAGATTCGGGAAGCACAGCTAACTGATGAGGAATTGCAAAAAGTCAAGAATAATATGATTAGATATCCCGACTTTATATGTGATGAGACAGGAGTATTAAGATTCAAAGGTAGATTATGCGTACCAGCAATAGAGAAGATCAAAAAAGCAATTCTAGATGAGGCTCATCATACCATTTATACAAACCACCCAGGAAGCAATAAGATGTACAGGGATGTGAAATCAGTGTATTGGTGGCCAGGGATGAAGAAAGACATTGCAGAATATGTGGCAAAGTGTAGCACTTGCCAACAAGTTAAAGCAGAGCATCAAAAACCTGGAGGGTTATTACAACCCCTCTCCATTCCTGAATGGAAGTGGGAGCAAATTTTCCATGGATTTTGTTATAGGATTACCCGGGACTAGGAAACAGCATAATGCTATTTGGGTAATCGTTGATAGGCTGACTAAATCAGCCCATTTCCTTCCAATTCAATAGAGCATGCCACTATCTCGCTTAGCAGCGTTATATATTAAGGAAATAGTGCGATTACATGGAGTACCCGCTTCTATTGTTTCTAACAGAGATCCCAGGTTTATTTCTAGATTTTGGCAAACCCTACAGGAAGCTATGGGCACCAAATTGAAGTTCAGTACAGCTTATCATCCTCAGACAGATGGTCAAACAGAGAGAACCATACAGACACTTGAGGATATGTTGAGAGCATGTGTTTTGGAGTTTGGTGGTAATTGGGATGAACATTTGCCACTAATCGAGTTTGCATATAATAACAACTATCATAGTACTATACAGATGACCCCATATGAAGCCCTATATGGAAGAAAATGTAGATCCCCATTATATTGGGATGAGATTGGAGAGAAACAAGTAGTGGGACCAGAAATGCTCCAGCAGCTGAAGGATAAAGTTCAGGTGATAAAGGCCAGAATGCAAACAGCACAAAGTAGACAGAAAAGTTATGCTGATAAATGTAGAAAACCATTAGAGTTTCAAGTTGGAGACTTTGTGTTCTTGAAAGTATCACCTATGAAGGGGGTTAAGAGATTTGGAGTAAAAGGGAAGTTGAGTCCTCGTTATATTGGTCCATACCAGATTCAGAGGAGGATTGGAGCTGTGGCATATGAACTTGAGTTACCTGCTGAGTTAGCCAATATCCATAATGTATTCCATGTGTCTTCATTGAAGAAATGTGTTAGCGATCCGACAGTTGTCTTAGAACATCTACCAAAAGGACTCCAGGAGAACATGACATATGAGGAGTATCCCATTGCCATTTTGGATAGGTCCACTAGGCAACTTAGAAACCGGGATATTACATTTATAAAAGTCCTTTGGAATAGTCATACCGAGGCAGAGGCCACATGGGAGAGAGAAGATCATATGAGGACTAAATATCAAGACTTGTTCTAAACAGGTAACTTCTGTTACACCTTTAGAATATAAATATGTATGGCCTTACTTAAATTCTAAGTGTTTTGTAATTTAAGTGTAGGATATTAAAATACAATGAGTTGTACCCGCGTAGTAGTTTAGAGGACGAAACTATTTTAAGGGGGGGGGACCAAAACTTAAGCAATAATATTAAAATTAAAATAATATATATATATATGTATGTATATATATGTTATATGGTAAAAATAAAATAAAATAAAAAATATATATAAAAATAATAATAATAATATAAATTATATGGGCATATATATATATATGTAAAAAAAATGTACATAATATATTATATTATAACTAAAAAGAAAATAAATAAAAGAGGAAGGAAAAAAAAATACAGAATAGCACCCTCAATGTCAGAAAAAGAAAGTAATATTATATATATATATATATATATATATAAATTAGAATAAGGAGAGAGAAAAATCAAATCATCAAAAAATTAGAAAAAAAAAGAAACCAAAACCCTTTCCATTTCATCCGAATTTTCTGGGCAAATTGAAGTTGGAATTTCCAACATGCAATCATCAGGATAGGAAGAAGAACAAGATTGAAGTAGGATGCAACAAGAATTTGAAGAAATTGAAGAACAAAAAATCAAATTAAGTAGGGAGAATTTTGTTTGTTCGTTCGAAGGGGGTAGGGTAAATCTGCTGCTAGGCCAAGCTAGGGTTAAGGTTTTTGGTGGGAGAGGATTCCGGCCGACATAGTGGTTGCCGGCTTTGGTGGCCGGAGGCCGGTGAACGGAGCAGCCCCTAGTAACGCTCGAAATTTCCTATTTTTTTTTAAATATCAAATGTTGATGAAAAATTATGATTTTTTGGTATTTTGACATAATTTTGTATGAATATTAATGTGATAATTTTATTTTTCTGAAATTTGATTCCCAAATATGTGATCCTTAAGAAATGCTCTATTCTGGTCGTAAATTAAATTGGAAACTAAATAGGTCAAATGATGTATTTTTGATTTAATTTTTAGTATACAAGATCCTTATATGATTTCTTAGATTACCAAACCAATAATTGTTCATATTGGAGTCGTTTTCTATTTTTAGTGAATTTTTCAAGATAATTACCCTGTTTTGGCCAAATTAAATCCTTAGCAAAATTAGAGAATTTGATTTGATTAGTTGAATTTGATGTTCAGTTCAGGTTCATTGAAGCATAATATGATTTTGAGAAGCTTGGGTTAGTTACGAAACAAAAAAGGGAGTGCTCGGTGCAAGATTATGATAATTTAGAACCATACGATTCAATATAGAATCATGCTGAAATTTAATTACATTAATATATAATAGAGCGTAGTATACCCGTATGTATATGAATTAGAAATTGTAGGAAAATGGTGGATTATACGAGGTTAAGATGGAATTTAAGGGTTTGGAATACTGAATTAGCAATTTAGGGTTCAATAGAGCGAATGAGGTAACATTGATTGGTATACTGATAATTCAGGTATTTCTGTTGAGTAAGGAGGACAAAGGAACTTGGCTGGTGCGACTGTTTGGATTGGCATATATTGTTTCAGGTGAGTACCCCCTTAACTTTTCTCTTGGGTACAAGTGGTTGATAATGTAGACTACTTGTTGTTGGCTGAAATTACCCTGTACGATCACTTACTGTGATCAATGCAGGAGGATTGTTGAATTATATTGGTTTACTAATAGCTGGTTGTGTGTCATGATATGATTGGATTATGAGAAAAAAAGGGAACATTCTAGAAAATCCTAGAATGAGAGTTGAGTGCTGGATTTGATTATACTATTCCTGGTTGTATGTGATGTAATGCTGGGTTATTTTTAGCTTATTAAATGGGGTTTATATGACTGGTTGAGTTCATACTATTGTTGTCTTGGTAACGATGAAATATCTAAATGGATAATAAAATGAAAGTTAGGCTATAAGTACTTACTAACCTAAAACACTTAATGTAGGAAAAGTCCTATTCCCTGCCTAGTAAGTTTGTGGTACGACCTTTGAGTCGACCCGAATGGGTTTGAGGCATGGTCGACGGACCGGCCCGGTTTAGTGACCTATGGGGATCTGGTCACCCCTTTTGTTTGAGGCAGGTGAAAGGCGAGCTGAATATTTCTAACTAAAAAGAGTATATAAGGATGTCTTAATTGGTTGAGAAAACATTAAGTTTTGAAAAGTACATGAGGGTAGTTTATCTACCAGTTGACAGGCTTTGCCTGGATTAATTGAAAAATATTTGTGACCTGTGAGTAAACAGGAGTGCTTGGAATGGTCTCCAATGAAAAGGTTATGAGTTTAGCAAAAATGGAATTACGGGGAAAATATCATTAAGTAAGATCATGATGATGTTAAAATGTAATAAATTGAATTGGGTTTCTTGCGAGTATAACTTGCTTGCTTGAGTAATCACTTCGAGGTATTTGATAATATTGTTGATTACTATTATGTGATTTTGTTGTTTGTTTTTATTGGGTTGCTTGATTTTATAGTCACTTTGCTTCTTAAGAAGCTGAGGGGTTAGTGTTTTTGCTAACCTCAGGTACAGGTACTGAAGAATAAGTTGTTGGAGACTCGGGTTTTTGGAGAGCGTCAATAGAGGCAAAGAAGCCCTTAGTTTCATTTTGGAACCTCTGTTATTTGTAATAAGATCTATAGGTGTTAATCTTTAGATTGTAATGTAAATATTTGTATGTATAAGGTTGGATTTGTAATCTTTTGAGCCACTTAAGGCTACAAGATTAATCATGGGCTATGCCTACTTACCGGGAATGCAGATCCCGATGGTATATATATATGATGTATGATGTGACAGGAGATTTTAAGTACACGTGTTTAGATATGATGTGGATATGAAATGATAGCGCTGTTAGCGCCATTTTACAGGATGTTTATAAAATTTCACACAGGTTGGAGTTACAGGTTCAATATTAGTAGAATTTGCCTTATCTCTAATTCAGAGACGGCATAGCAACACACCTACAGGTACCAAGGATAGTTACAGGAATATTGGAACAGGTTCAAAAATCAGACCTAGTAGGTGGGTCGCTACAGCATGGACCTAATATTGAAATTGAGAGTGAGAGCAAAGAAGAGCAGAAAGGTAACGCTTCTTAGGAAAGTGAAGAACATATCTATGTCAAACTAGAATAAGGATAATTCTTAGCGTTAGTAGGCTAATGAGCCTTGGACAATCAACTAAAGGAAGCATTTGACTAGAGAGAAAGCTTGTTCCAAACTCGCTACTTGGTGAGTGGAAGTTTTCACCAAAAGCTATCATGTCACGTATGCACTTATTACATAATAACTGATTTGTGAGTCAGAGATTGCAAGACTCTAATTAAATATTTAATTAATTACAACTAATCATTTTACGTATAATTATATAATAAAAATATAACTATAGATTTTTATGTTCCACAAATCATAGAGCATCGAAATCTCCTACCAAAATAGTAAAATGAAAAAACATATCTAAATTTTACAAATTCTGTTCCTACATTGAGTTCCTAAGGATAAAATTCTATCTAAATAATCTATTAATACATATCTTACTATATCACTCTTGATTTGAGTAGTTCATGTCACATCATCTTTTATCCCATCTAAAGATTTTGTGATATTTCTTGTAAAATAGTTTATGGAAAGGTGAGCATACCGTGGTTTAGTGAGATGGGAATACAATACTCTCAATATTTCACACGCACAAGCAATCCCAAACAAGTTCTCAATTATATGCTATGCATAGGTGTCGAGCATGATTTTGGATCTTTTCTTAATTTAACCCATATTAAATCTAGCCCACTTAATATACGTTATTCGACAGTAAAATTAGGGAAAAACTACATTTTAATTATTTTAAGAAAATTGGAGTCATGACTAATCTAAGTTGGAAAATAAAATAAGTTAAAGTTAATAAGGTAGATTAACTTTAACTAGCTACTAGTTCATGAATTTTTCTAAACAAATTCTAGAAATATATTAACCAAAAAATTTGGACTCGTGGCTATCCTATTAAAACCTAAATTGTTACCACTTGTCATCTTTTTTAAGAAAATGAATTAAAAGCTTCTTATCAATTCATTTTACTATCACATGTGCAAAACATAAAAAAAAAAAAAATCAAAACAACTTGGAAAAAATTTAATTATTTTTTTATTACAAATGGATTTTTTATTCTTAAAAATAAAAGATAATAAAGATTTTGCATTTCAACTTTAATTAAAATTGAACTAAAAAATAGAATAAAATATTTTTTATGTTTTCATATTATGAATCGAAATTTTAAAAGGATAATTTTTTTTTTAAATTTTCTTTTCATATGGTAAATTGAAATTGGAAAAGAATAATTTTTTTTTTTTATTTTGTATGTGGTTGCTTAGTAGGTGCCTATGTATCCGCTAATTAGGATCAAACCAACTTAGTTCTATTTTCATAAAACTTTAGTGGATTGATTAATTTTAATTATAAAAATAGGTCGGGTTTACATTTATTATCATTTTAATTTTTTTTTATTTTTCTTTTCATATGGTAAATTGAAATTGGAAAAGAATAAAATGTTTTTTTTTTATTCTTTTGTATGTGGTTGCCCAGTAGGTGCCTGCATACTCGCTAATCAGGATTAAATAGACGTGGTTTTGTTTTCATAAAACTTTAGTTGATTGATTAATTTTAATTATGAAAACAAGTCGGGTTTACATTTATTATTATTTTAATTTTTTTAGGGAAAAATTATAAACCAAAAATTTTATTTTTCAATTTTGAAAAAAAAAATCTTTTAGTTTTGTAAACACCAATTTGGGTTTTTTATTCCATGAAAACCATTTTTCTAGGTGATGATTTTTTTTTTTTTAAATAAAACCATATCTTAGATAATAAAAAATTATGATTATAATTTATTTATTTATTTTTCAATTTTTATATTATTATATTTATAAGTTAAGTATTACTAATTATTAAAAAAACTAGTTGCGACCTAATCGTCCCTAGGAGACAGTTACACCGCAACACCTAAGGCCTGCACAATGGTTAATCCTAATTATTTGGTTTACTAATCATCCTAAATTAAATTAATTAAGATAAATTTATTAACCTAATTACATTATTATAATTATTATCTACCCTAATTTTTATTAATTGGATTTATTTTTATTTTATCAATCAAATTTTAACAAAATTAAATAAAATAATTCATCTAAACTAAATTAATAGTAATAATAATACACTTGCTTGGATACAGGTCAGTTTAGGTTGGATTTGGGTCAAACTCGAGTTAAGTCGGGCACATGTGTGGCAGTTAGGGGGTCTTTGTCAGCAACACTCCGATGAAGATTTGAGGTGGCTGAGGAGCGATTCCCTAGGTTTTCGTGGGTGTAGAAGACAAATTTGGTGTTATTTTTACCTAAAAGATAGCCTGGGTGTTGGTTTAGAGGTAGCTGAATTTGCGTTTTCCGATCTGCTTAACAAGTGAATGATTGAAGCAAAAGATTACCTCTTTCTAAAACTAAAGATCACTAGGAACTTATTGATACTAGTTTCATGTTTCAGTTTCTTATGTAGAGCTAGTAATCGCAGAGAGAAGTTTCAGCGCGGGTTTGAGGTTCCTAGAGAGAGAAAATTCACCAGCTAGAGCTTATGAGTGTGTATTTTTTGTGATTTTTCCTCCTTCTAATTTCTAAGCATCCCTATGTTTTTATAAGCGCCCCCATTGTTTCTGATAGGTTCCAAATAGGTGCGAATTGGATTTGTGATATTCCACTAAAAACCTAAGTTTATCCTTTGATTTAATTCATTTTTTTGCTAAAGATTGATGTTAATCTTTGTTTTTAGTTGGAATTAGATTGGATTACGTTGAGAAACGAGTTTGTTTCGTAAGGATTTGTTCAAATTTGCCTTTGTTCTTCCCCCTACGAGCTTAGGCGTCTGTTTGACAAAGAAGATCACGCGCTTTGCGCTTGCCTCCTTCGATCAATAGCGTGTTACCATGTGGCAGCTGGAAAGGAAAAAAAGAAAATGGGACAAAGTGCCTCTCGTAAGATTTGAACTCGCGACCACATCTCTCCTGCATGCACCCAGGCATACATACGGACTAACTGAGCCAGTCCATTTCTTGGTTTATTATTGTAATTAATTTACCTATAAGCTTACAATTCTAATTAATTTTTATGGATTTGAAGTTCCTGAGCTTGATTTAGAAACCCACATTTCCTTAATTTTATTTTTTTTTAAATTATTATTTTTTATTACTTGTTATTATTATTATTATTTATTTAATTTTTACTATCTTATAAACCGGGCCTCTTTTTTATTATTATTACTATTATTTATTTTTATTTTTATTTAAAAAATCTATATAGGGGGTGCAAAAATGTAGTTTCTACAGCTGCTCCTTTTTGTAGTAAAGTTTGAGAAAACTTGGCTACAAAAACAAAAAAAAATGACATCATTTTTGCCTAGGAGAAATAATAGATAATGCTATATTCAGCTAACTATCCGACCTTGGATCCACTAAGGAGTTCTCCGACCAAAGGATTGAGTGAGGAAAATGCTCCATGAGCTAGCAATCCTATGTTGCAAAAGAGGATAGTCGCTTCACGATGACTAATATTCCTTGGGGAGTGGTCTTCAGACAAGAAGCGTCTCACCAGACTAGCAACCTCAAGGTAATTGCTTAGGAAAGCGCTTTTTTCAGCTGACTAATCGACGATAGAAAGCGTCTCATTAGACTAGTAACCTTAAAGAAAAGATAATATGGAAAAGTGTTCATATGATGATAGGAAGTATCTTACAAGACTAGTAACCTTAAAGAAAAGATTGTCTAAAAAAGTATTCTTACAAGCTGTCTAATCGATGATAGGAAGCGTCTCACTAGATTAGCAACCTTAAAAAGAGATTGTTTAGGAGAGTGCTCTTAGGAAGCGTCTTATAAGACTAGCAAACTTAAAAAAAATTATCTAAAAAAGTGTTCTTATGATGATAGGAAGCATCTTACGAGAATAGCAATCCTAAAGAAGAGATTGTCTAAAAGAATGCTCTTACGAGCTGACTAATCGATGATAGAAAGCGTCTCACTAGACTAAAAACCTTAAAAAGATTATTTAGAAAAGTACTCTTATGAGCTGACTAATCAATAATAGGAAGCGTCTTATAAGACTAGTAACCTTAAACAAATTGTTTAGGAAAGTGCTCTTATGAGCTGACTAATTGATAACAGGAAGTGTCTTATAAGATTAGCAACCTTAAAAAAGATTATTTAGAAAAATGCTCTTATGAGTCGACTAATTGATGATAGGAAGTGTTTTACAAGACTAGTAATCATAAAATGGTGATATCTAGAAAAGTGTTCCATTATGGGCTAACTAACCAATAGTGGAAAGTGTCTTTTTAAAACTTGCAACCCAAAGAAAGAAAGTTTAGGGAAGTGCACCATTGTGGGCTATCTATCTACCAATGGGAAGTATCTCTTTGGATTTACTTATCAAATTCAAAATAGATCCCATTTAAGGAATGAGTCCAAAACCTCACATTAATAACACTTAATTTTCAAGTGTTTAAGGGTTAGTGTCTGGGATGTGGTTTGCCTCTTGTCCTCCTAAATTAAATGGGATATCTTTCTATTTTACCAAATTTGCCCATATTGATCAAGTCTCGTAAGGTCTTTAGGAGTTATGTGCCCCTATCAACTTGAACAAGTGATTTAGTCTTAGTTGGCTAAGACTCAGCTAGTTAGGATTATCTTCTTTATAACTTTGTTAGTAATTGACCATAGCCACTTCGAAAGCGTGCCAAAAAAATTAGTTGTCTCTGTGTCTAGTTGAAGTGAATGTATTTTAATGTTTAAGGACTTTCAAGTTGAGAACAAATTATAGAGGTCTTAGTTTTATGCTCAGAGTAAGTGATTGTGAGCCTTAGGTCGAGTTAACTTGTTTAAATATAACTTTTAGGGTCTTGAAAGGATTTTTTATTTTTAGCGACTCTTCAATTTTCTTAGTTTTTTCTTTTCTTTATTATTATTTTGTTTTTGTAGTAAACATGCAAACAAGATACTCACATGGATGCAATTTGATAATTGAATAATAGTGCAGCAATTATATTAAATAAGAATGTCAAATCTAACTGTAGATTTGTTGAAATTTCAAGGCTACAAACCACTGGTTTAATTGTAAAAAATAATTGAAATTCTTAACAACTAGTTTTAAAAAAAGTCTATTTAAAACAGTCTTCAAATCTTGTTGGGGCAGTTATTGGCTTGCTCCATTAGCAAGTCTCAGGCTCTCTTCTCTAACATCCTTAGCTGATTCTCTAAAATCTTCAAATAATCTTGTGAAGCTTCAAATTTCTCCTTCCAAATTGTCACCCCCCTTTCCATATCCTAATGTTAGATCTTTGCTCGGGCTTTAACCATGTCTATGTAAGCCTTCAATTTAGAGGTTTGGTTTTCTGGCGTAGGTTCTAGTATACTTGAAGCTTGGTACTCAACTTGCCTTGTCTTGTGCATGAAGTCTATAATGAATTCCTTAATGGCTTTGAAATCCCCCAGTCATCCATCTAAGTCTCCTGCGTCTACAATGGGGCTCAGGACTTTTGTATCCTAAATAGCTTTGATGGCTAGTAGCTTGTTCACTTTAAAAGCTAAGGAAATGTTCAGGTTCTGATAATCAAGTGTAACTAAATCTAATGGGGGCTTATGAGCAATATCTTAGACTGGTCCCAATTGTTTGACCAAGCAAACTGGGAAATAGCTAGTGTATCAAAAAATACCTATTAGTGGGACAACAGCGAAATCGGCGCATCCTAGAATAGCTTATGTGCAGTGATTCCACCTAGTAGTCTATAATATGTCCTCGGGGTAAACCTTCTGTATAATCTCCATCCATTGGTGAATTTGAACTCCTTCTGGCAATTGTATCTTAGTTACAAAGTAGTCTACTAGGTCAATTTGTGAAGCTAAAGATCTCCTAATGTGATCCAATCCATAACTTTTAGTATGACTAGCGAACCATACTATTAACAATGTTAGACAACTTTTGAAGTTTCCCTTCCCCCTTTCTTTCAAAAATCTCAAAGATCGAATATGTTTAGCAAGTATGGCTGGGATGTAGGACCGACTTAACAAGAACTGAGTTACTAATTCTGCTACCCTAAAATGGACATGCAAAACTCCTATCAGAAATAGGATACTAGCAAAAAATGTTAAGATGTTTGCATTGACCCAATTATGCTCCTAAGTCTGCTGGTCTCCTACAAAGATCTCTCGATTAGTTTGGTAGTTTGTAGGCGTTCTAAACTAGTTTATAAGGGTTGAGATTCTTATGGACTTTCCATTGCATTGAGTAAGGGCTTGAGTTACTTCTGACTTTCTAACCCCCAATAGCTTATAGAAGGTGCTCGCTGGGTTGGCTCGCAAATCTGGAATTGTGATTCCATCAGAATAGGAAGGAGCTTGTAGTAGTTGAGAATACTCTTCAATGGTTGGAGATAGGGTGTGTGGGTTAAAGCTGAATGCTACTAACTCTGGATCCTAAAAGTAGGTTAGAGCCCTCATGAGGTCCCAATCATATTAGACTTTGAGGAGTGAGATGACTGGCCCTACTTTGGCTTTGGTGGTTTCCTGTTGCTTTGGGTTAAACTATTGAAACCAATTAGAAAGTGTAACCTTTAAAACTAATGGGGGGGTTATGAGCAATATCTTAGGGGCTGGTCCCAATTGTTTGACCAAGCAAAATGGGAAATAGCTAGTGTATCAAAAAATACCTATTAGTGGGACAACAGCGAAATCGGCGCATCCTAGAAAGCTTATGTGCAGTGATTCCACCTAGTAGTCTATAAAATGTCCTCGGGGGGAAACCTTCTGTATAATCTCCATCCATTGGTGAATTTGAACTCCTTTGGCAATTGTATCTTAGTTACAAAGTAGTCTACTAGGTCAATTTGTGAAGCTAAAGATCCCTAATGGGGATCCAATCCATAACTTTTAGTTGACTAGCGAACCATACTATTAACAATGTTTGACAACTTTTTAAGTTTCCCCCTTCCCCCCTTTTTTTCAAAAATCTCAAAGATCGAATATGTTTAGCAAGTATGGCTGGGGGTGTAGGAC